>JBAMJV010014246.1:0-52225 GCA_037951105.1 Echinarachnius parma
CCAGTCATGCGCTTCAAATTTACGTGTATTGCGCAATCGCATTTGATCACGTCACACTACCAATTTACAAACTGCATTAGTGTAAAAAGTGTGAATTTAACTTTTTCCTTAGCGTGAATATCCCGGACTTAAATGAGATGATTTTGGTATTAATCAGTGAATTTCATGTCTTTGGAACAAACTTAAGGAAATCTCGCAATACGAGAAATTTCTGCAACGAAAATGGAAGTGGACTGAGCTGCGCACTACGTACGGTACCACTAGATACGCTAAGCCGACGGCGCCGGCGCTGGCGAAGCCACCGATCGCGGCCTGTTCATTACAACAACTTTCCGTTGCAGCTGCATTCTTTCTTGGAAGTTGGAGTTGCCATGCCATGGTTCAAGTCAAGACATTATTTTGGCCACTTAAATTGGATCTCGTGAGACTGAATAGGGTGGCATATGACTGTTGTTTACTACCAGTAAATGAGTAATATTTTGGTAAGTAAAGTAGTATAGTAAGAATGTAAGAAATAAAAGTAAAGTAGTAGTAAGAATGTAAGAAATAAAAGTAAAGTAGTAGTAAGAATGTAAGAAATAATCACAATATATTTCTGGTCAGTTTCCCTATATGTTTGAATTAAATAATTTTGTAGGGAGTGGTTTTCCATGCTGTACAACGAGGTCCTGAACCTATATGTACGATCAAAGTATTCAGAAAAGAAAAACTCTCCCAGAGTTTTTCTTCTGTGTACAAAGCGAGTGCAGTGAGTTAGAGAATATCACTTTGCATTTTCACTCATTACCTGGCCATGCAATGTCCATTTGACTTTTATAAATTTGAATTTTATAAATCACGGAATGACAGAGGTATTTTCCGTTGGACATCTACATGTAGCTGACTGGAATATAATAGCTTAAAACTTGTTTTTTTTAAATATTTATACTACTTACAACATTTGATTGTCTCTTTCAGTTCATCTGGAGAGCTGACTGGAATGTACTGCTACATGTATGTCCACAACAAGTAGAAGTGGATCAGGATGTGCATAGACATCAATCATGTAATCTACTACAGATTCAACATGGTAAGTTAGATTTCTTTTCTCCTTTACATTCTTGCTGTAAAATATGCTATGTAATATGTAGCCATTTTGCACATGTTGGTTCTGGTAGAACCATTTACCTTACTTACTTGCTATTTTGAGTACAACATATTTTTATACCACAAGTGTTTTACAAATAAAAATAAAATTACAGACAATCTAAAGATATTAATTTCATAGGTGCTGACTTATTTGATGAAATTTTTCATCAAAATTTGTATCTCATCTATAAGTAAACTGGCCCGTAAGTGTTCTGTTTGGGCTGGCAAGTAAAAGTTGAAAAGTTATTATTCTGCTTGCCCGAACGGGCAAGTAGAACAAAATATTGTAAAGATAGGGTTCAACGCTTGCAGTTGCATTGGCAGTTGCCATTGCGTTGCGTTGGGCTTGGACCTGGCCCTGGGGCCCGTGAAATTGCACTTCATTTCGGCCAGTAAAAATGAAGAAAATAAATATTTTGCTGGCCTGATTGGGCAAGCATATTTTCAATCTGACAAATGAGAAAAATCTTGTTTTCTTCCATGTCGTGTATGCATGCACAGTTTAAACACTGTGTAGACCTAGATTCTAGTAACTTTGTGCTGGACTTTGGCAAACTTTTGATCATAACAGCTTCAACATTTCTGCTATCTGGGTAATGAAATTGTTCAACTGTATGTTGTGCATTAATTGCTGTATAGTTTGTTTTAGAAACCGGTTGCCGAGCTGAGCCTGAGTGAGGTGCCCAGTCCCATATGTGTTAATAATTGTATGGCTTGTAGTTGTACACAGCCAGGATCAACTGTATACTTGCTCTTGCTTTACTTGGTAGGGGCAGGGAAAACACAGGCACATGCAACCTCATCAACAAGGGCAACAATTCATAGTAGTGTTGTACATTGTACTGTTGTAGGGGACCCTTCTCAAAATACATCATAATACCTCATTCATAATCCTTTTTTTAGGTTGCTTAAAGGGGATATGTTTTGCTATCAATCATGTCTGCAACATTCAAACAACCACCACCTCAAGTTGCTCAACCATCTTTGCAAGAGGCAGGCGGATACCAAGAGACCGGCCCACCTGATCAACAAGAACAACAAGCAGCGGACAGCCCACTTCCCATCCTTAATGTGCGCATTCAGCTCTTCCATGGTCTGTTCTTCAAGATAGCCATCGCCTATGCCCAGCCTCCCAGCATCTGTCAGAAGGTTCTTTGAATTTGCCATCTTCCTAACGGTAAGTTTTCAATTGAAATTTTAACAGATTATAAATGATGTATTTTATAGAGAATAACCATCCAGTTTCACAGCTGTGCTCAATTGTGTAGATTGCCAAGAGATGCTAAATGCATTGTCCATTGAAAATGAGGTCATGTAATGGAAGATGTTATTCATAACTTTTAAGTAATCTTGGGCCTGTTTCATGAAAAGCTCTTATCTATATAGATTGACTATCAATAGTATCTGGCAATTCCGTAGCCTTTGCTATAAACCTAATGTATAATGGGTACAGAAATCATCATAGCTTATTTTTAGTTTAATGGTGCATTAAAATGAAAACAGATGTTGTATATTATTGTATAATTTTGTAGTAGGCTAAATAATCTTACTTCTTAGAAAACTTATGTTCTGTTTTTTGTCGAGCCCACCGTAGGTGGAGGGAGATTAAGGGATCCAAATTGCGTCCGTCCGTCCGTTACGCTTACAAACATTTGAATAACTTTCCAACCCTGCATCTGTTTGTAACCAAACTTGATTGGTAAATGCCCTACATTGGCCTCCATGATATGATGGGGTCACAGGTCACATAAGTAGGTCAAAGGTCAAATGAGTGTCAATTTGAAGTTTTACCTGCAAGAGTCTATTAGGGTTGATAACTAATTTCCAACCCTGCATCCGTTTTTAACCAAATTTGATTGGTAGGTGCCCTATATTGCCCTCCATGATATTCTGGGGTCAAAGGGCACATAAGTAGGTCAAAGGTCAAATGAGGTCAAGTGCGCATAAGTGGGCGAGACACTTTACGGCTATCGCCTTGTCTTCAATTATTTATCAAATGAAGATTCCTGTATGCACATGATGTGTATAGTGTATACTGTTGTAGGCCACATTGTATAGTTCCTGCTGTTTTCTCCTTGTTTATGGCAGGCCTTAGCAGTTCTGCTCATCTTGGCTTAAATCTATCAGATATTCTCCGGTTCTCCTTGGCGGACTATCGTGACAAGTGGCTGTGAGATAGCAACCTGCGAGTAGAGATTGTCAGAAATCACATCAAAGAAGCTCCGTTATTTGAGGTGTCTTACATGAACCGATGCAGAAAAGGTGAGGAATTGCACTCAAATCAAAACAGTTTATACCGCTTTGAAGAAGAAGGAGATCATGGGTTTAAAATGTTTCCATGTTAGTAAAACAGTCTGATAATAAATGGGTTGATTTTGTAATAAATGGATGCCATTTCATAGTATCTAGGATATGTTCTGCTGTGAGAATAAATGATGATTGTTAAGAAAGGTTGCCAGTTAACACCTTCACTACCGGACCAGAGTTTCCCCAGTTCCCCCAATATTTATTTATTTATTTCATTTTTATTTGTTGTATTATTATCCTCCCCCCTCAATATTTGAGATATAAATATATTCCAAGATATTAAGATAAAGGGACATTGCCCTCTATCCTTCAGTATGTGAAAGTTGATACAATTTACTATCCATCTTCTACTATCGCTTTTTCATATTAATTTGATACCATATGTCAATTCATTAACATCATAATGCATGAAGATAGGTTGTCCTATATCTATGACTTATATATTTTTTTTTAAATAGTATTATTCTACAAATTTGTTTTGCATTTTTCTCTTGCTAATAGATGATACCTTTCTTTGTAACATTTGCATGTTTGAAGACCAACTAAATCCATCAATCTATCTATTTATTTATCTATCTTTAGTGGACGACTGCCTATGAACCCTGCCAGGCCCCTGCCCTTTCAAGGTGGACATCCATCTTCTAATATGTTGTTGCTGAAGTCTTCATCCTACTAATATATGTCCTACGCATACCTCAGGTAAAGTTAAAATACCTTGGCCAGAAAAATTATAAGTTAAAGTCATTACTGTGATGAATTGGCACATGGGGCAGCTAGGCTCTAGTCTCAGATTCTTTAGCTCTAAGCTACACAATCTACTAGTAGTACATATATCTGCTACAAAAAGGGCATGGTCCTCTTGTAGCTCTGTGTATTAGTAGTTCTTCATATTCTATTTTATTCTATCATTTGGACTAGGGTTTATCATTGTTACGGTCAGTTCTGAGATGAGTGTTTATTATGAATACATTATGTACATGTGCAATGATGTTATGAATATTCTAAGCGAGTAGTTCAGGTATGTGGATAGACACAATCAGGAGTTTTTATGTTCTACTTCTTGAGCAATATCTCTTGTCTTCACACCCTTAGGGAGCAATATTAGATAGGGTTGGGAGCCATTAGACTGTTGTTGATTGTAGTGATCCAGTAATATTTCTCTAAGCTGAGTTCAGGATCGTGTCAGCTTGTTTGGTTTGGCAGCTCTCGGCTCACACTGATGCTGGTGTTTGATCCCCAGTTTCAATTTGTCTTTCCTGGTTTAGCGTTTGGTTTTGTGTTCCACCATGGCTATATGCTTTCACTCGTATACTACAAACTCTGGAAAATCATCATTTACTCTTTTCACACTTGAAGATAACTATACAGAATTCATATCTTAGATTGTATCGAGCCAACAGGTTTTCAACTTTAGTGTATAAACCCTGCTCTAGGCATACTTGAACTAGACAATTATTCTAACATCAGTATCATCCTTTTGTTTCACTGTCCACTTAACAGCAATCTTCCTCTACAACTTCTTATCTTCAGCTATGCCTCAGTACCTGCACAATGACAATGGCCCCTTTGCAGAAAGCGATCCAATCGATTGCAAGTTACAATTGATTGTAAGTCAGAAAATGTACATGTTTCAACCAATCAGATTTGCACATCCAGAACACATGATCTGACTTAAAATTAATTGCAACTTACAATCGATTGTATCTCTTTCTGAAACGGGGCCAAGATGTCCCAATCCTGCCTTCTCAATAGCCAACACTTCGGACAATGTGCCATCTGAGAAGCCCCTACTCTGTAATCTTACACAGTTATGTGAACAAAACTTCAATTTTAATGCATTTGACATGTGTTTTGTTATTTATTCAAATGTTTCTTCTCAGCACAAGCGCACATTACTATTAAGCCCTATATACATAAATGGCATAATACTAATGTATAAATAATGAATTAATAAAGGGTGCTCAACAAAGGCGTTTGACTGGTATGTCACATTTTAGAAATGTTGTCACAGCACTTTGATTGAATTAACTTTTAATGATGATATCCATCTATCTGATAAATGTCCTTTCAGAAAACTGTGCCTATCTTTGTAGCTGGCATATACAGACTGTAAAAGGGCCTACATTCTAGCTGTACAATGTAAATGTACAATCTTATTTGTTCGTCCAATCAAAGTCTCATCTTCTCAACTAGGAATCATAAAAGTGTCCTGTAAATTTCAACAATGCACAGACGCCCTTATGTGTCAACCAAAATAGAGGATTATGCTATATTGTAATCTGAATCAAAAGTATTATTTCTCATTTGTTTTTATTATAGACCTTGTTCATTGATGAAGTTGAGGCATTACGGCTGACTGACACGAAGAGACAACATCTTGTTTACAAAACAGTTTTCTTTGTAGATAGGTCTCAAGTTTAGCCTTACCCGACCAGTCAACCAGGATCTTTCCACATTCCACTGATAAAATAATTACTAATGAACTCACCTTTAGTCCCTAGCCTCTTTGCCAGGGAAAAGAACTCTCATTCCTCCTATGAATAGGGAACCAGCTAGATCTTGAAACCTAAGCTATCAATTTATAAGTTAAATTGAATTGAACTTTATTTTCCACATCATCAACAGGTCATCATTACTTACAATTAAGGGAACAAATGCAAACAAAGAAGTAATGTTGTACATTGTGATAGTGTAGGGGGGGGGGGGTAATAAAAAGTCACATTTGACTTATGGCATAGCCCCATGAAAGTGTCAACATACATGTAGAAAGAAAATGAGGAGCTTCAATATAAATCAGAATTATTTAGCATTACATATTAATACTTAATACTTCAAATTAGATGAGTTGAGTCATTTAATAACATTTTGAATATTTTCTGGGAGATTATTCCATAAAAGTCTTTCATTACAAGATATCAATTACATGAGATGGATGCCTGGCCATAAACAGCACGATAATTAAGCCTTCCTCGAGTTTGAGAGTGAAAGTTTGCAGGCAATTAATTCTTTAAAATATCAAGGCTGTAGTTATACAATTCTTAAACTAGCAAAACTTTCAATTTTTGAAAAAGTAGGGCAGAATGAGGTCTTAAACCAGAACTTGTATTCTTTCTAATAAGTATTTATCTGAAGATCTCCAAATTGTTATTTCATAATTTAAATGAGACAATACTAACATGTTACATAATGTCAACAAAATATTGACCACAACTGTGCAGCATCCTTCATGATTACCACCATATCCTCCACACTTCAGATCGTCCATGAAAGGCTCTTCCCAGTGTATATCCATTGTGTCATACAGGCACCTCAAGGATCTCATCGTTTGAGCTGAAATCCCATCTCTAAATGATTATGTCTCTCCCACACAGCATGGTACCTGCCAATGCACTTCCAACTTAAGTGCATTGTATGTAGAAGAACCATATCCCTCAAGGTGACCAGTTCACAGGTCATATTCCACTAAGCACTTGCACCACCACTGATCATGATGCTGTATATCTCGTTTATCACTTGCAGGTTATGCTGGATCCAGTATGTTGGAGAAACCAGGACCATGCTGAAGAAAGTTTTTTTATGATCACAGGTCAACTGTTCGGATATCCAAGCATGATACCCCTGTAGGCTACCAATACGATTCATCCTACCATTACATACTCAGTTCGCATCGGGGCAGGAGATTCAACAAAACATAAGCCTGTGTTCTTTGCGTGGTGGTCCCCTTGCTCTCTGCTCTCCACGTTTTATATATACAATTATATGTTTAGTTGAGTCGCTTGTCATTTACATGAACCTGCTAGGTTTGAAAACTAGGCTCTATCTAATTTACAGGTTTTTTTTCTATTTTTCTCATCTCTCATCTATCTATCTATCTATCTATCTAAGCCTATGTCTCTCCACTGCAGAAGGAAGGCCGCTTCATCACCATTCCATCTTCTTCTATCTTGTGCTTGTCGCGTTAATGTAACACACCCAAATTCTTTGATGTCAACCATCCAACGTCTACTCTGTCTGCCTCCTCGTCTGGTTTGTGTTATTGGTGTCCCATTAGTTATATTATGTGTCCATCTGTTATTTTTACGTCTTGCAAGGTGGCCTGCCCATCTCAATTTCTTTGTTTTTATTTCCTGTATGATATCCCTGACATTTGTTTTCTTTATTATAAGTCCGGATTTCTGACCTTGTCTCTTCTTGTAACTCCTAGCCTCTCCATTACTCTTTCTGTGACTCTAAGCCTCTTTTCCAATTTCTTAGTTGTTGCCCAAGTCTCTGCCCTGTAGGATAGTACCGGAATTATACACTGATTGAAGATTCATCTTTTGAGGGAGATTGGAAGATTCTGAACTCTGAATATGATGCTGAGTTTCCCAAATTTCACCCATGCTAGCTGTATTCGTCTTCGCACTTCTCCTGCCCTTTCATTTTCAAGGGTGTATTTTTACCGAGGTATATGTAGCTATCCACCTTCTCGATTGTCATGCCATCGACTTTACTTGTATTGTCTTGTAGCTGGTTGCTCATCATTACTTTAGTCTTTTTAATTTTCATTTTGAGTCCTGCCTTTTTGCTCTCTATGCTCAACTCATGGATCTTTGTCTGTAGTTCTTGTGGATCATGGCTAACAAGCATAATGTCATCTGGGCAATTCCACGGTAACGGAAGGACATTCAGACACAAT
Organism: Echinarachnius parma; assembly: GCA_037951105.1. Lineage (NCBI taxonomy): Eukaryota > Metazoa > Echinodermata > Echinoidea > Clypeasteroida > Echinarachniidae > Echinarachnius > Echinarachnius parma. The sequence goes on from JBAMJV010014246.1 coordinate 8,114, forward strand.
TTTGGAACTTCAATCAAATAATTCCAGGATCCTGCTTTTTATTTTTTATTCTAAATGGCATGTCTTTGATCCTTGTTGGGACACCTTTGATTTCCACTATTTCTAAAATTTTGACCGCATTATGTAAATTAGATATGGACACTAATGAGGCCGGTAACGGAAGGACGCCAAAATGGACATGGATTTTCAAGTTTTTTAGTTATAACCCAAATTGTACAATAAAATAAATTTTGAAATTTAAAGACCATTTTATGAGAAGGAAACATCTCTTTTGTGGTCTAAAATGAGTTTGTATCATAGATAGCATATGGACATCACAAGCATTTACATTTCTATTTTTTTCTTACTATATTTCATGCTCCAATGGCTCTTATTCATGGTCAATCCATGGTAACGGAAGGACACTCAGACACAAATTGTCAACTTTAAGAAAGACATTTTTAAATACTTGTATTGTTAGAACAGTCTATTTTGATAACAATACTTCCAAAACATACAGTTTTAAGGTCCCATAATTTTTTAACTTTTTTTTTATCTCCGCACATTATTGAATATGCATACAAATGAGGTCGGTAAAGGAAGGACACTAAAATGGACAAGGTTTTGTTATCAAATCAGTTTTAACTAAAACTCTGTGATATTAAATAATACAAAATATTTTAAGGGTACACATTTCATTCTCTGAAGGGTTAAGAAGAACTTACTTGTTCTTTGATTAAAATTTGTCCGCAGATATTTGAGTTATTTCACACAAAGCGGACCAATGTTCGGTAACAGAAGGACATAATGGACTATAATGTATGATATGACACAGTAGGGTCATTCCATGTCAAATCACCTTTAAAAAAATTGAACATTTTCATCGCAGCCCCCTTCAAATTTGCTAATATTTGGTATGTATGATATTTCAACCTTTAAAAGCGCAAATATTTCAGTTTTAGCCCAATCCGCCCAATGTTTTGGCGCTATGGGGGAGTTTTGTAAGAAATGGGCGTGGGCACCATTTTTCAAATGGCCATAGTCCATTAACCGTTGGGTCAATTTATTTTGTAAAGGTGCCATTCGACTGGGGATGTTATGTGCAATCCATTTATGCCATTTGTGTTCATGCATGAGCGAGTTTGGATACGATAACCTTTGACCTTAGATTTTGACCTTCCGTTTTACCTCGTGGATCAAATAATTTTGAGAAATTTTTTTGCTTAAATCTTGGCTTGATATAATTTCGACAACATATGAAAGAATTGGAGATACATTATTTCTTGCTTTTTCTACAGCCTTGATTTTAGTTTGCAAATTTCATGTAAAATTTAATTATTTTAGACCTACACCCATGTCCAAGAATTCTATAGGGGTGTATTGTATAAAAAAGACCTATTCAAAGTCATGATCAGAGCCTATTCACACCCTGGCTCACCACAGTTAAATAGACCTACTAATCCCCATACAATAGACATCCAGACAAATGGCATCATGGTACAAGGGTCCTGTTGCAGAAAGAGATAAAATCAATTGTGAGCCAGATCAAATGTTCTAAATGCACAAATCTGATTGGCTGAAACACAGAAAATTACTAGTCTGACCACGCTACGCCACTGATAGCTGGCCATTGCATGTATTGTCTCATTATTTTGGGTTTTCATATATGAGAGACCAATTTTTGAACATAAATTTTGTCATAATATGTAATATGAGGTACCTTGTCCATCTGTTACCATGTGTATGGTAACAGAAGGACATTTTCTTTTGTTATTTATTAATTAACGAAGAAACAATGAGTAATACAATTGTTAGCAATGGGAAGGCCTACTTGAACTTGCTTTGCACTGAAGATTGGTCTGCTCTCTAACAATTATGTGACCCACAAAATTAAAAATATTAATTTTTTGGTAACGGAAGGACATTTTCATAGGCTGAAAATAAGAAGTCATTGAAGCATAACAAATTAAATAAATCATACAAATTTACTATTTTACGAAATGGTCATATCTCGGGAGTCAGAATAATGGATTTTAGGCTTAACTGGGGAAATATAAAACAAACACAGGATCAAAACACCTTTTCACAAAAATGTCAAATTTGTGGGGTTCAATTATGGTTATAAAGTTATTATAAAAAAACAACTAGAATTATGTAAAACTAAAATTTTCTCATTGAATTCCAAAAATATAGAATTTAAGCTTTGATTTGATACCAAATTTGTATCATAAAAATGCTTGTAAAATTTTTGGTCAAATGTCCACTTTGGCGTGGAATTGCCCATATGCAAACCTCATCTCTTATACAGGTTTATTTGTACAATAATTTTCTGTAGTTTTGTATTCATTACTATTTACTTAATTGAATTCAGATATTTACTAACATTGTATAATTGTTATTTAACATACATTATGTCTACCAAGATTTTAATTGTATATTTCTGTCCTTTTGTATTCCTAAAAGGCATACACATACATAGAGTCAGCATGGGCTTTTTCTTTATCTTTTGTGATCTATTCTGTAGTTACTAATAATAATATTTACATCATTTTTAGAGCCCCATGTATCTAGGTACCATATTCAGAGGTGCATTATTACCCTTGGTCATCAGGTACAATTCACACCTGGACAATTATATTGCACTACATCTTAACGCCCTGGGGCGCATTTAAGCCCTAGCTGCTCTAACGTACATGGTGGTACAGGCTAAGTGTACACCCTACCAAGTACCCACCCACTCCTGGTTATAATAGAGAGCAGCAATTAATGTGGATCAAATGACTTGCTGACAGACATAAAAAGCTGGGGCATCGATTGGGCTTGAACTTGGGTCCCGTGATTAGAAGTCAATTATCCGATCGTGCCACAATACTTCCACCCCCACCTCCACCTATTTGCATCCTTTATATGTGTGCCCTTCATACATTTCCCCCTTATCATATTTTCTTTACATTTTTCAAGTGAGCTGGTTGATTTGACCTGATGTTATATACTGAAGGGCCGGTCACATTTACGGTAGTGGACGTAGTTGAACGTAGTGGAGGCTAGGGGTAGCCAAAGGTGGGGGGGGGGGGGGGTAGGTCTGGATAAGGGGATATAAAGGAGTATTATGTTACCTCCTTGGTTTTAGGGTTTTAATTAAATATGGAATATGACCAGAGAATGGGACTAGTATCTGAATGGGAGAAGGGGGAGGGCATACCAATAATTTATGGATGGCTAGGGTTAGCCAAGGGGGGGGGGGGGGGGGGTAACCTGGGGGCACTGCCCATCGCTGTATGGACCCTCTCAGAAGACTGGGGCACCGTCCCCTCAGAGCATGAATAAAGCCTAGCGGCCCCTCAGAGCATGATCAAAGCTAGGGGGCACCGTCCATCACTTTGGGGACCCAATTAGAAGACTGTGGGCTCTGTTCTTATTTTTTGGAGCCCCCTCTGATCATACCCGAATCTAGGGGGCACCGCTCATCGCTTTAAGAACCCTCTCAGAAGACTGGGGGCTCCGTTCTTATGTTGGAGAGCCCCCTTAGAGCATGAATAAAGCCTATAAGGGCACTGCCCATCGCTTTAAGAACCCTCTCAGAAGACTGGGGGCTCCGTCCTCATGTTAGGGAGCCCCTCAGTTCATGAATAAAGCCTAGGGGCACCGCACATATAATCAGAGACCCCTCAGAGCATGATCGAAACTGTATATGGGGATATAAAAGACTACATTATAATATATTTGATACCTCCTTGGTTTGAGGGTTTTAATAAAATATGAACAGAGAAGGTGACTAGTGTCGGGAGGGGAGAAGGGGAAGGGCATAACAATGGTTTATGGATGGCAAGGGGTAGCCAGGGAGGTGTGGGGGGGGGGGGGGGTCTGGATAAGGGGATATAAAGCAGTAAATGTAACTCCTTGGTTTTAGGGTTTTAATTAGATATGAACAGAGAATGGGACTAGTGTTTGGAGTGGAAAAGGGGGAGGGCATAACAATTGTTTATGGATGGCTAGGAGTAGCTGGGGGGGGGGGGGGGGGAAGGGGATGGATACAAACAATTATAGCGGAATATATATTACCTCCTTGGTTTGAGGTGGTTTCAATAAATATGGACAGAGAATGGGACTACTGTCGGTAGGGGAATAGGGGGGGCATACTAATGGTTTCTGGATGTCTAAGGGTAACCAAGGGGGGGGGGGGGGGGCGGGGGGGGGGGGGGGGGGCTGGATACGTCGATATAAAGGAGTATATATGACTTTTTTAGGGCTATAATTATATATGACTAGAGAATGGGACTAGTGTCGGGAGAGGAGAAGGGGGATGTTATTAAGGGGGGATCATAATGTTTTATGGATGGCTAGGCCGGGGTGCCCAAGGGGGGGGGGGGGGGGGGGGGGGTTGGTGCTGGATACGGTATATTAAGGAGTGATGATGATCTTCTTTTTACCCAGGCGCACATGTCTTAGTTTCAGTTTTAGTTTTTGTATTTCTGCATCTAACAAAAATAACAATTAATACATTTTAGCAATAATGATAAGTAGGTAATACAATTAGTAATTCACAAATAAATAAATATAAGTAATCAAAAGAACAATTACCAAGCATATTTCAAATCGAATTTGAAAATAAATGAAAAGATGAGAATGCAGAAGACCGATATCGTAAGCAGAGTTTGAAGTGATACCGCCCTTATAGAATGAGGAGGGGAGACAGAAGAAAGAGAGGGTGAAGATTATCATCACCATCACGATCATTGCCAGTAGTATCATTGTCATCATCATCTATATCATTGTCATAAACGATAATTATTATCATCATCATCATGACAATATACGATGACCATCATCATCACCCAAATCTTCATCATCATGACTAATCAATACCTTCATCATCATCCTCGCCACCATTATTATCGTCATCAATATCATCATTAATATTATCTACCATCATTATCATCATCGTCATCATCATGGGCATCTTCATCAACCTTATCACCATTATCATCATCGTCATCAATGTCATCATTACCCTTATCATTATCATTACCATCATCAACATCGCCATGATCGTTACCAGCATTATTGTCATAAAGACGGAGCCCCCCTAGGTTTTATTCATGCTCTCAGGGGGCTCTCCAACATAAGGACGGAGCCCCCCCCCCCCCCCCGCCCCCAGTCTATTGAGAGGGTCCATAAAGCGAAGGGCGGTGCCCCCAAGCTTCGGGTATGATCAGAGGGGGCTCCAAATAGATCGGCAGAGCCCTCAGTCTTTTAAGAGGGCCCCCAAAGTGATGGGGGATGCCCCTTAGCATAAATCATGCTCCGAGAGGGCTCCATATATATGGGCGGTGCCCCTAGGTTTTATTCATGCTCTGAGGGGGTTCCAAGTAGATAGGCAGAGCTGCCTGTATTTTACGAGGCCCCCCCCCCCCCCCCCCCTCATGTGATGGGGGGATGCCCACTAGTTTTAATCCACTCCCGACACTAGTCCCATTCTCTGTTCATATTTAATTAATCACCCTCAAACCGAGGAGGTAATACTGCTTTATATCTCCTTATCCAGCCCCCCCCCCCCCCCCCCTCGATTGGGTTTGAACTTGGGTCCCGTGATTAGAAGTCAATTATCCAATCGTGCCACAATACTTCCACTCCCACCTCCACCTATTTGTATCCTTTATATATGTGCCCTTCATACATTTCCCACTTATATATTAGTTATAATATTTTCTTTAAATTTTTCAAGTGAGCTGGTTGATTTGACCTGATATTATATACTGATACAGAAAATACATGGTGTTGAAATGTGTTCATTTTGTTTGGATCAGAAGCTCTCTATGTTTGCTATTTGCTTTGGTTGATTCCTTTGGAATGCTGCTTCATGTGGTTCTTGATTCTGTTATTCATCTCATGTTTGTTTTGGTATATTGGAGTGATCTGTTCGAAGGGTCTGCCCAGTCATATGCAGTATGCACATTTTAGTGAGATATTCCAAGTCAGTTTTAACCTTGTCAGTAGAAAGGATATTGCTGAATCATGTCAATTGCATTATATTACTTTCATTCACTGTTTTCTTCCTTAGGGAGACTTCATTGATGAGTAATACATGAGCTGAATGGGCCATAGTTTTATGTGAATGAAACAGATCAAGGCCTATATAAATTAAAGGCTGCTAACCCTATACAGTAGTTGGCATATCAAACGTACACTCGGATACTTGCTAGTTGCTAGGCAATTGGTATTGATACAACGATGTTACACTAAATTATTCCATCATAGTTATGGTTGACCTGGCCTGGTAACACTCTGTCCAAATCCCAATGTTTGTAGAAATGTGAACAATTACAAGATGAATATATGTACTAATATCATTGTATTAAATGTAAACCTTCTCTATAGACATTTGTACTTTTGTAGGTTACTATGATAACAAAGGCGTGAAGGCTTATTTGCAGTTTAAATTGAATGTTATTTGCGCTATATTAGTTATTATTATAATATGCAATGATTTTAAATGATTATATTGTCTTGTTTACTCCTTACAGAGGATTTTGAACTGTAATTTCTAAAAGAGACACTATTACAATGTTATTTTATATGATACATACAATTATACTTGTCCTTCAGACATTTCATGTTTATAATATATGCTTTGACATTTTGAAATTTTTTAATTTGCAGTGAATTCACCAGAGTTATGGTGTGAAATCACATATATATGTAATTTCTCATCTCATTGACTAGGTTGAAATGGACCATTATTAATCTTACCTCGTGAATTGTAATTCACTCTCTAGGAAGAGTAGAAATTATACACTTCTTGTTTTATTATTAAGAATTTTACTGCGTGTGCAATACATTGATTAATTACTTTCAATACCAGGATATATACATTTATGTTTTTTATCTCTCCTCAGATGCTGTCATTGACACAGTAATGAAAGGAATTAATTGGACATCTGATGCCTACCCCTAACAAAATCCGGAGAGGAGCTGTCAAACAAATTGGACTTCAGTAATCCCCCGCATATATCCCCAAATCGATTTCTATCATTCAGGTTTATGTCAGGCTTATAATAGCTTCTGACCACACAAGCAAACTAGGGTTTTCTATACAGGGTGGCCCAAAAAAAACGGAACGGGGCACTTCCCGAAATAAAGTACCGACATGTTTATGTCCATCGGATAGGGTGTCTTTCCCAATGAAAAACGATACCAAGAACAGTAATTTTGGTCGTGTGGTTTTTGTTTTAGGGCGCTGCGAGTGAGACCATGTCAGGTACCAATTTTTACCTAGTCGGCACCAGTTAATATGCACTCCCTGCCCGTAATACCATTCATCGACCATGCATATTCTCTCGGCACACGGCGGAGTGCACACTAACAATGGCGCGCGGTCAACGCAGCTATGAAAGGCGATACGTGCGATGTATCAAGCACTGGCTTGTTACAAAATTGACAAAAAAGAGAACATGACATGGTGTCACTGACAGCGCTCTAAAACAAAAACTACACGACCAAATTGACTGTTCTTGGTGTCGTTGTTCATTTGAAAAGACACCCTATCCGATGGACATAATACATTTATTACTATATTTTGGGAAGTGCCCCGTTCCGTTTTTTGGGGGCCACCATGTATAGATTGGGCGTTATATAGCGCTAGTTTAGCAATTCGGAGGTCTCTGGTTAGAATCACAGAGGAATCCCTTTTTCTTTGCTCTTTTTCATTTATATTATACAACTGGTTGTTTATTTATATGTTTGAGTTAAATAATTAACAAGTTAGAATAGCTCTAGAAGGTGGCATACACGTTGAGGAAGGGCAAGTTGTTCATCTAACTTACTGTACATGTATTTGTCATACACTGGCCTGGAAAACAATAATTAGCTGAAATTCGTGATCTAGGAAAGCCAACCCCTGTATATACCCCACCTGTATACTGCCTTCTGACTGTTGCCCTGTCCCATCGTAATATCCAGAGGTCCTGAGGGATTCCTGTGTAAGAATGGAGTTTGTAGTTGACAAATCCATGTGATTTTACATATTTAATTTAGGGGCACTGCCACAATTAATGCCCCCCCCCAGTCATTCAGTAGGTTCTAAGGAATGAATGTGCAAAAGTGAATCTTGTAATTCAACAATTCTGTTTGATTTTAAAGTTTAATTTTGGGGCTCCGCTAAGATGCGCCACTACACTTACATGACATTTTTGCAATGGACTCCTATCCAGTGCCAAACAATGGATCAGTATGATTTTACTTTATATATATTTAATGTTGGGGCTCCAGTATGATGCCCGTATCATCTCCACACTGATATGAAATTTGTACTCGGGGCTCCTACCCTTATATCATCCAGTAGGTACTAAGAATGCCCCGTGCCCAAAATGGCACTTGCATCCAACCGGCAAGGATAATTTGACTAAGCCACCTGATTCAAATTTTGTGAATTTATAACCAGTCTGGCAGCATTGACAATTAATTTTCTATCTAAATGATTGTATCATGTGTACATTATTTTCCCTATATTTGCAGTTATCAAACCCAACTTTTCCTCTTAAATTTGTTTAACTTTATTATTGAACCACTATAAACCACTATAAATGAACCACTTTTTCTAACAATAAAAACTATGAAATTTATTTAGGATGACAATGTATTTTGGCCCATTATGTCCATGCTATTTGTATGGGTACTGCTTTTTTTAAATTATTATCATCAACCATCAAACAAATGCTGTAAACCGGGATGACTTTGGCCGCCAGGGTACGGACTCTTGCCACTTTCTGAGATGAATGTTTTTTCATCAACCCTCACTTTTTAGAACATTTCTTATAGGGTTATGTAAAGAATCAGACATTAGTAAAAAAAAAATGAGACTTGGAAATACATCCTTTTCAAAAAGTGGAAAAAATTCACCCTAGGTGCCAAAGTCACCCCGGTTTACGGTATGTTAACTATGTACTTCAGAAAGTGACACTCTCATTACCGCACTTATCCCCTCTAAATACTAATAGACTTACACCTATAAGTATGATATTCAGTACCATATTTTTAACTTTAATTGCTATGTAATGATATACCCCTCAATTCAAAGGAAAGCGGAAACCTGGTATAATATATGGCTTAAATGAAATAAAAAAAAGTGAAATGGATTTTTATAATTTATAACTGGCTCTATTAGTGAGAGCACATATTGTCACTTCTTTTTGTTTAATTTCCTTCAGGGTAGGTCCTTTTTACTCATAACAGAAATCATGATGGATGTTTAATACTTGAATCCATGTACATGTATAGTAGTCTTGTAGTAATTGTAACTCAAACTCCAACATCCTTTAATTTGAATGAGATATTTTGTTATCATGTATATATTGTACATGTATACATTAGATGCTAGTCATTATTAAATGTAGTTTAGATTATCAAGTTGGAAATTGTTTTGTTTATTATTCAAATAGTAATTAGCATGGTAAGAAGATGTGTTGTTGTATTGATTAACAGTAGTCTTCACTAATGGAGAGCCATTTAAAAGAGTATTTCATTTGGTACACCTATTACAAGGAAAATGATCCTTGTAAAAAGCTACATAATTGAGCCGAGACTACTGTTGATGTAGGGTGAAACCACCAACATTTATTCACTGCTCACAAATAAACCACCACCTATTCTACACCAGGCTCCAAACAACATGCAGTCCAAGCACCCATAGTATCATGTAAACACACTGGAAACAAAGCACTGACACCATACACTGTCAATATTGCAATCAGACACACTCACCCTTCCATAGATTTAATTTACCATGTTGCACATATGCAAATGCACTCACAAGCAAGCACACTGTTATAGTCACCCTTTGTAATGTTATACAATGGAATCTCGTTATAAAGAGCTCTGATATCACAAAACCCTCAATCAACAAGGTAATTTAAGCTGGTCCCAGCTCTTTGTTTTGTTTTGTTCTATTTACCCCAATATAATGGGCTTATATGCCGAAAGGGTGGGTAGCGTTGACTGGAACGCGACTATTCGTCCAAAGCCCCCCGGTTTTGCCGAAAGGGTGCGTTGGGGGCGTCGCGTCGCGTTGACTGGAACGCAACCATTCGTAGCGACGCTACCCACCCTTTCGGCATAAGCCGATATAATGAGACACCTGATAAAACAAGGTACTTTTCATGGTCCCAAGGACCTTGTTATAATGAGGTTCCACTGTATTTGTATTTTATATTTTTGCTTGAATCCCTTGTCCTGTGTTTTAATATAACTTCCTATAATTAATTTTGTAATTATTGGAATTAAATCAATATTGATTGAAAATTAAAAAGAATGAACTACATACAGGACACATGCAGATGAATAATTGATTTGTTAGACCAAGTTGCTTTTATGGATTCAAATGCATGCTATGCATGATGGTATTACACTCAAAGGGCATTCCTGAATGCTTTGCAATTCAATCATATTTTATCCCCATAACTACCTATCAAAATCCATTTCACTTTTTTTTATTTCATTTAAGCCATATATTAACAAAGTAAACATGAAATGTGGAAGTTCCTTTTTGTTAAATTTGACAAAGTTAATTGATCACTTTATCAGCCAGACATGGTATGAAATTACCTCTGTATGTGATATATACATATTCTGTCTATCAAATAGATCATATTTTAATGATCAATAGTTATTATGGAGTAAACTAATTTACATTATATATATACACACACATTGGTTGGATAAAGACATGTTCCTCATGTTCTGTTCTATTAATTTATTTTACTCAATGTTAACGATATACAAAATTATCACAATATCAAAATCACATTTCGTTCACAATGTTAAGGGGGTTCATTGCATGTACATGTTAAAACTATTTGAAGATGGATGAACAAAAAAAAAAACACATTATGACCCCAAGTGCTATTTATTCCTATGGGAAACATTGGCAACGCACTCTGATAAGTATGTGGACTTACTACTTATATGTTTTGTACACTTATATGTTTTGTACACAAATTTCCCAATTTTTACAGTTTTCTTCGTAGTCGCACTTTTCCATTCCCCAAACTCATGATATGTGGTGTATAAATGTATTATACAAAACATATGTTGAACTCAAACGAAGGGTAAACATATTAATTTTGTAATTATTGGAATTAAATCAAGACCCCAAGTGCTATGAACAATATTGTAAATCATTGTAATACATTCAATACATTCTTTTAATTGAAATATAGTAAAGATATTGCAAGATTTAGATTTGTACATCATACGAAACCAGTAGCAACATGGCTAGACAACACAGTTCGCCCCCAAATCATAGACTGGGGTAAAACATAATTTCATGGTAAGTAATTCATTCAAACAATGACAAATAATGTTTAACTGGGTATGGCTCTTCCATCGCACATTTTGTATGTGAAACCCAACTTAACTTTTACTGAAACCCGACTTGATTATTTCAATTCAATTTTGAATGGTTATGTCAACAGGTCTTCAAGATATTACAGTTACAGGTTATTTTTGCATATATAAGCCCTATGAACTTTGACCATTGACCCCATGTCCCCAAAATCTGATAGCTACATTGGCTCAAGATACATTCAGGTACCAAGTAGGATTAACAATTTTCAACCGGTTGTTGACATATTGTGATTAATAGTAATTTGGGGATATTCAATGAGCCATGACCCAAAAATATAATCAGATCATTTTCACCCAAATATCTACAATCATACAAAGCTTAGAATTAATCTGTCAATCGTTTTTCCAGATATCACAAGAACGAAAATGTGATGGACAACCTGAGACATAATGAAGCCTAATCAAACTGTTGCTTTCATAGACTTGGACAGATGGATAATCTCTGAAAGTAAGAGCATAATCGGGCCATAAACAAGAAAACTATGGCTCTTTGAAGATGCCTATTTATTCCTATGGTAAACATTGGCAACGCACTCTGATAAGTATGTGGACTTACTACTTATATGTTTTGTACACAAATGTTCCCATTTTTACAGTTTTCTTCGTAGTCACACTTTTCCACTCCCCAAATTCATGATATGTGGTGTATAAATGTATTCTACAAAACATATGTTGAACTCAAACGAAGGGTAAAAATATATTTTGTAAAAATTGAACAAAATTTAAATTTTGTGCACAAAAAGTAGTCCACAACTTTGCCAGACTGCGTTGCCAATTTGAGTCACTAAATAAATAAATGGATATTTTCAAAGAGCCATAGTTTTCTTATTTCTTGACTGATTGTGCTCAAACTTTCAGAGATTATTCCTCCTAATCTTTTTAAGACTATGGAAGCAACACTTTGCTTGGGTTTTATTGTTCTTAAAAAAAAAATGTTTATATAATGCAAGTGTGAACAATAGCCCACCAGAGTTTACAGGGGACTCCAGAAGCATGGGCGTAGATCTGTCATTGATACCAATTCAACAGGGGGGAGATGATCTATTCATTTATCCCCCTGATGTAAAGGTATTACGTAAGTCTCTACGCCCATGTCCAGAAGACCAATCACATGGTTCACTGCAACTCAAGAAAAAAAGGAAAAATAACAAATTACGAGGTGAACAAAACCCCCAAAATATGAACAAACTTATAATTTAGAAATGACGTACACATGCGCATGGCTTTTGAAGGCCAGTAATGGAGATATTTCCAGTCTCCAACAGCCTGAAGGGTTTTCCCCTTTATAAACATGTGATAACACAAAATGCATTATACAAACACATCACCATAAACTTGAGATAAACTACTGTGGCTAACATAATCCTTACCCTTACTTAGCCCACAAATGAAGTATAAACTAACAGTAACCTTCAATTTGTAATCAAAATGACGAGATCAGAATAAGATTTTAAAACATGACTCAGTTTTAAGTGAGAACGAAGCAGAAAATAATTGAAAGGACATTCAAATAGTAACTATTCATTCACATTTAGTAATTATGATAATTACTTCTTGTCGCATGTTTCCTCTTGGGTAGCACAAATGATGGAAATAATCAATCCTTTGAGACGACTAACATGTTTTGACTAGCCACAGGTGGTTGCCAAGTTTTCAAAACGTCCCGCATGAAATGTGATCTGAGCATGTACTCATTACAATAGCAGGTTACATAACCACTGTTCAGTATGCTGCTTTGACGGTGGTCATGTAACTTGCTTTCATTTATCAGCGACACTCGGATAAAGTTTCATGCGTTACCATATCCTTATCCAAGGCTCCACACTAACTGTTTTCTCTACTGGCCCGTTCGGACAAGCGAAATCATGGATTTTCACATTTGACTTGCCCAAACAGAAAATTTAGTTGCCTGCTTACTTCTAGATCTATGAGATTTAGGACCTAAAGAATTTCATTATTCTCTCATAGTAGATCAATAATTTAGTTGCCCGATCGGGCAACCAAACTATGCATTTACAAAATTATACTTGCCCCAGATCAATTTGTACTTGCCCCGGGCAACAGGGAAAGTGCTAGTGTCGAGAAGCCTTATCAGTAACAGTGAGCAAACATGCAAACGGTTGGTCTACCTCCAGTCCTTCCAAAGCGTTCAAAGTATGGAAACCACTGATTTTGGTGGGGAACCATCACCACGGTCACCAAAGGGACACCCTGTTGCCATGGACATCAGAGACTCTTCAATTGAACACCATACAAGGACAGAGAGTACGGGATGCATTATCTAAAAGGAAGAAAGAAAAATAAATTAAATAAAGGGATCTACAATTACCTTGTTGCAAAAAGTGTTCAACGTTTGATATAATGTGCATTGATATGATATAATATATGTCCACTAAGTGAACATTTCCCATTATATGGGTGTTAATTATTTCGCCTAGTAATGAGAAGAAATGCAAAGTGATATTCATGAGTCATTGCTCTTACTTTGTACATGGCTATGACTATCCAGAGGAAAGTAAAAACATCTGAACACTTCAATAGTAAATATCTTTTTAATTTACCAAAAGGGAAATTAAAACAAAAAAAAAATACAAATACAGGAAGGTATGAGAGAACTGCTCTAGAGTTCTAAGATATTGGGATTTTGAAATGTTACTAGATCCCTTTATATCCAACAAGTTGAACCTGATGATCAACCTTGCAGATAAAGCAACATCTAGTAGAGATACATAATTTTGGGAGGAACATATTGAATACCATTTTTGCTAAACTAGCAATCCCCCTTAATAGTAAATTGCAGTATTGGGAATTTTAAGGCCCTGTTCAGTTCTGTAAGTTCTGGTGATCAGTTTTGATTTTTGATTGACTCAATTTTGACCCATTGTAAGATCTTGGATATCTATACTGATTAAAAATGGCACTAATACAACTACGCTTTAACAGCTAGTGTTGTACTTTCATGATGGTCTCCTTTATAAAGTAAATCTTATTCATAGACAGGTATTAAGGATATGTCACAAATAGTTTTTCTTTTCCCCTTTTCAACATTTGAGCCTTTGATTCTGCAATTAAAATTGAGTTCTTGATGCTGGATACAGAGTTCTTGGACATGGTCTAATGCTTGAATTTGAGGGGGGAAATCAAATACCTGAACGGTCAGGGATATTGAGTATTTGTGTAGTAAATGATTAAAATGAGCCTGAATAGTTAGGATTTTATTAGCCTACAAACTGGAATGAAGTCCTTGATCTGGTTTATATGATATTCACACAAACACAAAAGAAAAAACTTACCACTCCATGAGCCTTTTCCTTGTAGAGCAGAACAGGCTTGAAATAGGACTTGGGGTGCTCGGACAGGTGCAGATGATGGATTTTACCCTCCACTGCCCTCTTGATTCTTACCAAAAAGGCGTCTTGATCACACTGAATGTTACAGGAAGAAATGAAAAATAACAATAATCAATATTATATTTTAAAATCCATAGTTACTAGATGGAAATAGTCATAACAACGCTAAGGCTGAATAAACACATGTCATATAGAACCTGTATGAAATATTCTCAACCAATTTGATGCACACAAATCATTAATAAGCTAACGATCTTGAACAATTGAATGTAATGAGTTAGAGGCCCAGCAGACTTTCATAAAAATCTATGGAAACTTTTAGCAAATCAGACAAAATAGATTTGTTAGTCTTCTCAAACAGGTAAAACTCACACAAGTATTCCTCAAAACAAAACAATTGTTTTCATACAATCTGGAGTCCAGGGCCCCGTTGCAGAAAGAGATGCAATTGATCACAAAGTTGCAATTAATTGTAATATGATGTGACCAAATGCGCACATCTGATTGGTTCAAATGCGCAAATTTTCTGACTTGCAATTAATTGCAACTTTGCAATCGATTTCATCTCTTTCTGCAACGGGACCCTGATGTCAAAGGTTAAATGTCGTTGATATTTTGGCCTAGAAAATACATTCTTTAATTCAGTTAATATTCACACTCGGTGTTTGTCAAAACATACTGATTATTTTCCAAGGGTTCTAGCCAATTCGGATGACATTGATATTTGTGGGCGCCCTTGGCCATTTTTTAACAAAAATAATCAACGTTCTCTGATTCAGATACAAATCACAATAAGTTGTCCTTAAACCAAAACAATTGTTTTCCTATAATCTGGAGTTGTGACGTTCAAGGTCACAAAAAAACACACACATTAAAACAAACAAATTGCACTGGTATGTCAATGCCGTCAAGAGTCAAGCTCTAACAGAACCCACCTCCAGAACCCACCGAACTGGCAGGAGTTTTATCCATACAGCAGTCACTGTCTGGAATGGTCAACCCAATAATGTAGTTCGGATGATCAATGGAAATGGAGTTCAACCCTTCAGGATACTTGTGCACCAGTACCTTTTGCAGAAGACGTGCATCAATTATTCAAGGGCTCTCTAAAATATCAAGCTGCTGCGAACCATTAATTGGCCTATGGGGGCTTTCTTTTACATTGCCTTTAAGCATTTATATGAGTTTGAATTACATGTTACATACCGTAAACCGGGGTGACTTTGGCTACTTTTTGAGAAGGAAGTATTTTCATCAAGTCTCACTCTTTAGAACTAATCTTTTATTCTATACATTACCCTATAGGAATACATTTCAAATAATAAGACATTTGTTATAAAAAGTGATGCTTGATAAAAAAAAATACATCCATCTCAAAAAGTGGCAAAAGTCACCCCGGCTGCCAATTTCACCCCGGTTAACGGTACTCACCATATGGACAAGACGGGGTTATGAAGACTGCGGTTATATCTAGAAAGATATCCAGCCAACGAACCATATCTTGGGAGTGAGGCTCTTTGTATCTGCACAGTTGAGGACCTGACCCAACAAGACATCCATCACAATGATCCAACAACAACGAGACGTCATTTAAATCTAGAGGAGATACAAATGAACACGGAATGAGCAAAGTGTTTAATTTAGCATTTAACAAAAATAGAAAGCTTCATTATTTGAACATTTGCACAGAGACAGTGGAACAGAATGAGGAATAATGACTAGAATTATTTATTCAGATCGGATATATTTTTGGATATTTTAGCCATTTCTGAACCAATTTTAATCAAATAAAGTTTATTCTGTCATTAAATTTTTATGATCTTTCAGATTTGACACTCAGTTTTTCATTATCTCACAAAAAAATTATATTTTGTAGCTCGGTCTCTATCAAAACTGAAATCCCTCTTTTAGATCACGATCATAGAAGGGAAGTATAGATGGATGGACACTCCAAACACATAATGCCTCGATCTGGCCACTTTGTTGTGGAGGCATAAAAATAAACTGCATGTACTTAAATTTTGTTCAGTGGATACTTTTCAAGCTCGCCTTCATGAAAAAGTCTTCTTTAATTATGATTAGTGCTGAACACTAAACAAATTTTGGGGGGCTCTTTTAAAATGAGGGTTGAACCACCCTGATTTGTTCCCCTATTTGTTCACTATATGAACAAAATCATTGATTCAATACACTACAAGATGACTGGCTACAGAAAATGCAGGATTTGTTTTATGTTTGCATGCCGATAGTCATATGCATGACCCTGAAATTAAATAGGATATATGTAAATTTGTTAAATTAAAATTTTGTTCCTTCAAATAACCATTTGGTAGGCCTACAGGTAATTATTTTTTCAAAAATCAAAAGGAATATTAATAAATCATGATACAAAGGAAACAAGCCTGACACCTACATGTGCCTTAGTGGTTCATGGAATATTTTAATACTGAATATACACTACCTTTCATGATCTTCCTCTTATGCGGATGATTATGCTGCACAGTCTAAGCTGCTTGACCTCCATTGCTCTCACTGTCGGGTGCTAGAGACTACCAGTCTGCTTGCACAAGCTGGGCCTCTTACGTATGCCTGCAATTAATGCAAAAGTAAATAATCAATACGTGTTGAATCCATGCCAGTCTGTGCTTAAACAAGCAAAATTGGGGTTATGGGTAAATGAATGGGTTGCATTTCCCCATGATGGGTTTGGGAAGTATATTTCAAGATCCTGGTCTTCAAACAAACCTGTAAACAAACACAATCAAAGTAAAATACATAATGTGTGCTCGACCCCTAATAATATTGTCATATCACTTTCTACGTCGATCATCCAAAATGGCGTGGGTCCGATTTATTCAACTCTACATGGCGTAGCCCTCTTTTGACAAAATTCCAGCCAGTAGCCCATCGCTGATTATAGTTAACTAATAACTACGGTAAAGAATCGCATCGTGGAAATGCATATTTTGTTCTGCCCGCCCACTGACACACATAGCTACATTATAATAGCATTATGTGGAGTTGAACCTCTTCCCCCTGCTGCAAATAAACTTAAAGGAACTAGGGCGTCTAGATGGCCTAATTTTCACAATTCGGCTCTCTATATGTAATTTTTCCCGAAGAAATAGATTTCGGCAGTCATTTCTCATAAAATCAATCAATTTTGGGGTAATTATTAAATATCTAATTGTCCTGGGAACGCCCCTTTTAAATCGCCAAAATGTGACGCCATCTAAAGAACGGATTAATGAATTAAATTCTGTAGATGACGCGTCATGACGTAAGCCAATGAATTGTCAATCACATGTCCATCAAGCTGTCGATTCCGGACCCTAAATGTGGGTGGGGCGTAAACTGGCTGCTAAGCAGTGATGTGTCCGAGTCCAGTCAGTCCGAGTCCGAGTCCAAGTCCGAGTCCGGCCTTCCGAGTCCGAGTCCGAGTCCGAGTCCGGCATGTCCGAGTCCGAGTCCGGCATGTCCGAGTCCGAGTCCGGCATGTCCGAGTCCGAGTCCGGCATGTCCGAGTCCGGCATGTCCGAGTCCGGCATGTCCGAGTCCGAGTCCGGCATGTCCGAGTCCGAGTCCGAGTCCGGCACATGTGCAAATATAAATAAATAAATAAATAGATAAATAAATAAATACAAATAATAAAGTAATTAAAACTCTCCACATAGCCTCTAGAAATCACCAAAATTTGAGACCTAATTGATTGAATTAGTACAAAATTATTTTGTCATTTTCACGGTCGGCAATCTATGCCAGAATGCCGACATGATAGTGAAAATGACAATAATTAATGTCAACAAGGCCATGAAAGCGATAGATTTGTCGATGTAATGCCTAATGGCTGATGCAGTGCCACTGGCCACTGCCAGTGATTTGTGGTTTCGTACGTTGGTTCATTTGAGCATTTATTCCGATTTAAATTCAAGTTAAAAAATACATGATTTCAAGGATTCATATACAATAAAAAAAAAAAAAAACATTAAACAGCTTATTACAAAAGCATCACAACATTTTATATGAACGGCATACACAAATAACACACACACATAGAAAAAGAGAAATGAAAGCGAGATTTACAATATGAACCATTCAAGAAATAAAAAAATAAAAAATATATCAATTAATGATTTCCGAAAAGGGGTGCACAATTAAAAGCCATAAAGTCTTAAAGAGGCTTGATAAGTTTCGTGCACACCAGATTATTTAGTTTAATTCATAAGTAATACCTTTAAAAGTTTGACAAGTCAAATGGTCTTTATAAAACGCAAGTGAAGTGCGAGTGAAGTGCAATTTGAATTGACCCAAAATGTTGTCCAATATATAACTAACAAAATAGTGCATGTATGGGACTGGTCTACCGTCTAGACGATAGCCTAGGACAACGAGGAAACAACGGTCGATATAAGTTAAAACTCATTCATTCTTTAAATAAACTTCGCTCAATGTTCACTAATGACGTCAGCAAAATAATTCAAATTAAGTATATTTGGTGAAACTTTCGAATCAAAGCAAATTCTTACCTTTTCACTGCTGTAATACAGATGTTGGCAGCGCTCAGCTTCCGAGGATACGGTGCAGTGATATCGCAGTTCTTGAATTTTGCACACTCGGCATCCTACGTCATAATTGTGCAACGGATACACTTGTATCCGTCGCACATTCAGGTTTTGAGTGACCGATACCAACTTTACACGCGCTTCTATGGGCTTTTGTGTAACGGATACGATTTTCCTTGTGCGACAGATACAAAATTCCTCTCTCTCTCTCTCTCTCTCTCTCTCTCTCTCATTATGACGTCATAATATAATCTCTCTTGCATCATGTAATATAACACCAGGGGGGTGTTTCACTAACTAAAATCGATTTTAGGCCTAGAATTGATTTTAGTGACTGGAATCGATTCTACTCTAAAATCAATCGCGGCAGGATGTTTCACTAAATCAATTTTAAGCTGGGATCGATTTTAAGCATATTGCTCATGATCGATTAATTTTCAATCTTCATGGACGAGGATGATCGATCAGAAAGTGAGAAAGTTTACACATTGCAGCTGAAGAACAGGCTTTTTGGAAAGGTAAGTAAATGTCATATTTTTTGCAGACTTGGTTTTCATGTTTTGACAAGACATATCGTACATATTGAGATCAATTTGTACTGAGTGCTATATCGTGCTTAATTGTTGACAAATTTCATCGAACATTAATGCCGAACACAATAATCGCAGTGTATGTAGTCATATTTTATTTTTAATACAGCCCGACGTATAGTGTTTCATGTAGTGTCACAGATAGAAATTTGTTTCCCGTTATGTCTAGCCTAGAGAAAGACTACGTCTTTACTAGGCTAGACTAGTGCTAGAAAAGTAGATCTAGGCCTTTTTGTTTTGTGCTGTTGACATAACTATAATGTCGAATGGAATGGAAGGTCTTGAGGCTGGAAGTATGACAGAAAAAATACAATATTCATCTGAATTTCTCAAAAATCATGGTCTAAATTTACTTTGATTTTGAAAAAGGACTCCTAGAAGAAGTCTAGATAGAACATGTAGTGACTAAGTGAGTCTAACAAAGTTCTGAGACTAACAGTTCTAAGACAAGTCTAACTTCGTAAGAGTTAGGCTAGCTTTGGCCTCATCTTTAAATCACTAAACTCCATATAATGTAGGTCTCTACCGGTAGATCTTGATAATAAATCTAGATATTCTAAGAATCTAATACTTGGTCCACTGATGAGTGATGATGATGATGATGATGAAACAAATTAAAGTGTTAAGTCTACCGATTTCTGGGTCTGGGGACTCTGCATTACATTAATGATTAATTTTAATGCAATGTTGAGTCTGACAAGTCAACAATTAAAACTATAGTTATTCACATTTTAAGTCAGGACTAGAAGTAGACAATCTAGATTTATGATAGACGACTAGTAAAGTCTATATCAAGACTTGATCTCAAACTGAACCGAGCTGAGGTTGCGCCAAACATAAACACAACTACGACTTACGTCCATGACTAAAATACAATTTTCATGTTTTCAGTCCAGGTCTGGCCCTGAGTGTACGCATGTTTGGTAAGCCTGACGGTGTCGGCTCATCAATGTTTGAGGGGAAACTATTATGCTACATGATTAATATTTGACACAGGTAAGATTAGACTTTCAAATAATTTTTCTCTTAACTTATTTTAAATTGAAGAGAGGATGAAAAAGTTCTAAAATAATAATGAATTCATTGTCATAATGTAATCATAGTAATTAATGAAATTCACTGGTTTGATTAAAATTAATGGCCACAATTTTGTATAAAGATGATGAATAATTGCTTCAATGTATTTATGTGGTATTCCTCTTTCTTTTTAAATCCCAAATTATTGTAATTTCGTACTATAGACTCTACAAGTAAGATACATGTCTAGGTTTGGATCTAAGTAATGACTTAGCTTTATGTCACATTGTTCTAAAACACTGTATTTAATATAAAGTAACATTTATATTGTATATCGAATTTAAGTATGATTTCTTTGCTGATTCCCATGTACAGGCAGATCAGATTAAGCAGTGGTATCACTCTTCACTGACTGGTGAGCACTTCAATGAACAGACTGAGGGTTTCTGGGAATAATTTTGCTTCTTTCAAGTAGGTGCAAGACATATCAGTGGAACAACAATTGGACATACATACTTTTGGAAATCAGAACAAAATTTGTTAAATAGTTTAGGAAAAAGTGTCATCCTGTAAGAAATGACTTGATTTTTCTTTTTTTGTGTACATGTAATTGCTTCTGCCTCAAAAAGAGCACTCATATTATAATACAAATTATAATGCATTTGTGCATGAACTAATGATGCATTTATACTGGATTAAGGGTTGTGATAATTAGTTCTGAAGGATGTTAGTACCAAATAGTTTTGATATCACTAAAAGTATTACATTTAATTTGTATTGATTTTATTTTACAAACAAATCTTGATAATAGGACGAGTATAATTTTAGAGAATTGTTTATTGGCAACGTTGAGTGTACTTAAATTATTAGGAATTACTATACAAAATGATTTCAAGTGGGATGCTCACATAAAAGACATTGAAAAAAGGGCAAGTGCAAAATTATACATGCTCGGTTCTCTGGTTAAATATGGTCTTCCACAGGAAGACATATATCTATCTATCTATCTATCTATCAGAATGTCACAAATAAGGTAGACATTATTTAAATTCAAATCGTGGACATTCCTTAACTATATAGACACGTTCATGTGAGTTGTTAATGCTCCTGTATTTGTTTACATTTTGCATGAAGGTGCAGCCAAGGTGCCAACCATGGTCAAGTGAAGGTACTTTGGCAGGAGTGCTGAATGTCTCTATGGTTACCCTGGAGTAAACATCTACCCATATTACACTTCATCTACCGTAAGTCAACTTTGGTATTTTTAAAATTTTTTTTATCATTGAGTATAATCAGAAATGTGTTTCATTTGTTTATGTCAAACAGAGAAAGAATGTCTATAATATACATGAAAAACTTTAATTTGGGTTTCCCCAAATACTAAAGTAAAACCTTTTTTTATAATTAAATATGATACTTTTAAATTTAGTCATCTAATCACAGGGTTATTTTGCTGACATGCAAACTTTTATTACATTCTTTTGATTTTGTTGATTTCAGTATTCCAAATAAAATTACTGAGTTACTAAGTTTGGGGTTCCGAAGTACCTGTTTTAATAAGTTCTACCATCTTTATGATTACATTGAGATAAGTCACATTTTGCAAGACAATTATTATAATTTAACAAACACATCAATGGCAGAAATGTTTAACCTGTAGGATTGTTGTTTTTGTTATGGTATGTATTGTAATAACTGTTGATAGAAATTAAATGTATGTTTATGAATACCAACAAATCATTAAACGAAGAAAAATGGATGCAGTTTTGATTTATATGTTTTTGTATTAATATTCCGATTTGTATGTCTGCATGCATTTTGTAAAGTTATTCCAAAATAATAATTCACATTATTTCAAAAACAGTAATGACAGTGAGAATGACTTTATTTTAAAGGGGTAGTTTAGTTTTGGTAAGGCTCAACTTTAGTAACCAAACATGGACAGTAACATTATAAAATTAATAGTGTTAACTCAACCATGCTCGAAAGGTATACAAAATGACAAACGACTAAGTAAAAAGCCCGTTATCATTAAAAAAAAGAGCCGTTAAAACTCAAGAGGGCGCTCTCTAAAAAGGCATTGGTTTCAACCATTTATCATACAAAATAATGCATGTGATGTTGTATTGAAATAATGATTAAATAGAGAGATCATCAACAACTAATTAAAAAACGCTTTTGAAAATTTTTGAAAAAGTGCAAGCATTTTTTTATTTTTTTGAAAAATTCAGCTAATTATTTGGGCCACAAATAATTATAGGGTCAGATATATTTATTGATGTTTCTGGGCCGATTTTTGACCAAATAAAGTTTATTCTGCCATTAAAATTGCATGTTCTCGCAAATTCGACACTCAGTTTTTCATTACCTCACAAAAAAATTGTGATGTGCAGCGCCCTCTCTACCAAAACTAAACTACCCCTTTAATTTATAGAGACATATGTTTAACATGGTTGTAAATGTGTTATTTAAATTGTTAATTTGTTTTGACTTTTATTTCAGGCTTTAAAAACAGAATGTTAAGACATGCAACATATAAGTTATCGAATTGGCTAATTGTATATTCTTATGTACTATTTTGTTTAATTAGTCTTTTCCTCTATTCATATTGGTAAATTTCGTATTGTAGTATGTATTGATTGATTTACAGGGTAGTCTAGTCTTCATATTAGAATAGCACTTAAATGTTAATTTAATTAATGTTATTATATAACCGAATCGTCAAGATAACTTTCTTTAAAAAGATGAGTACAATACAACATATTTTAGTAATATTACAAATATCTATCCAATAATCAAACAATAATGTGATCTTTAATTTGTTGTTAATACTTATTACATTGTTTTACAACAGGGTAATGTGTATCAAACTGTGACTTACTTTTACGTCATCTGATAATGCTTTATTCTTTTCAGTTTATTTCATCCATACTATATTAAAATATAAGTAAACTATATTACAATTATATAAGTAAGAGTTTGAAAAAGGCCTATGGCCGAAATATCATTTAAAATTGTCAGGGAGTATTTAATTAATAGTTGATGTTTTAGTAAATTATAATGTGTTTTCATTTATTTATATTTTTATTTTGTAAATGTTTTCTTGATTTCTCTTTCGGTTCAACATTTGATCGATTCCTTACTCCCATAATCGATCACTAATATATAATCCAATTACTATCCTTTTACTATTAATGATCAAATACAAAATATACATCTTACATGGCATTTGAAATAATTCCATAATAATTCCATAATTCCATAATTTAGACAATTGTCACGGAGCATTTAATTAACAGTTGTTGTTAAATAAAATAATGTTGTGTTTTCATTTATTTATTTTTGTGAATGTTTTCTTGATTAATTTCTCAGTTCAACATTTGATCGATCCCTTACTCCCATAATCGATCATTAATATATTATTCCAATTATCACTCCAAATTATCAAACAATCTATATATACTGTACATCTTATATCGCATTGAAATGATTCCATCCCATTAAAATAATGGAATATTATGATTGTACAACCAAACACTACACTACTTTGTGATATTTAGTCTTGTAATTTAAACTACAACGACTATGTCAGGAAACTAACCTATTACATTTTGGGGGGGATTCACGGATTGGAATGTGCGTACCTTTTGTATGTTATAATGTTTTCCTATACATAGCTGGTGCAATGATTTTAGAGCATAAAACATTGTGTTTGAGCATGTGCGTGCGTAGCTTGTAGTTATAAATGTACATGTAGTATTATTTGTGCATATTTTTGTGATTATGTGGGTACATGTATGTGTGTGTGTGCGTGCGTGTGTGTGTGTATGTATGTATGTATGTGTGTGTTCATCTACTTTCATAATAGTTGGCGAATCGTTGTTTGCCGGTGAGTTGTGTATTAGTGGATATGTATGATCATAAGTGAATAAATGCCAAATAAAAATGTATTACTTACATAAGCGTACGTGTGTATATAGTTGTATGTATAAATGTTTGTATGGGCATCTTAATGTCAGTGTTAAGTAGTGTTCGTCGGTATGTTTGCATTTGTACTGGAATATTATAATGCATGGTCTTTAAATACGCGTTTATTGGCATATTTTACAGTGTTATTATATAAAAACTATCATGGATATTGGCACGAATTACAAGATGACATAATTAGTTGGCTAAAAATAATCAAGTTTATAACTACGTTTCAAATATTCTTGAAATAATCAGATTGTTTAATAATAACAGCATATATTCAGTTATTCACACCAATTTCATTATAAATACCATTTAGACATCCCTTTCCATACCATACTGATCGTTCCCAAGCCTAAAACCGGTCTCAAACTGATTTTAGGCTAAAGTCGATTTTAGGACTAAAATCAATCCCAATTTGCTTTGTGAAACAGATGCTAAAATCGATATCGATTTTAGTGACCAGTGGTCCCTAAAATTGATACTAAAATCGATCGGATCGATTTTAGGATCGATTTTAGTGCTTAGTGAAACACCCTCCTGCAATCGATATCATCGCTTTCATTGTTGGCATATGTCTTAACGAAAATTCTCCTCTTTGATATATCGCGACTCTTCCGTGTAATTTAACAAAATATTATTGCAATAACGTGACTGTGTTAAGCCAATCAATGACTCATATTTTACCAAGTCGGATAACATTATGATTTGTAAATGTCCATTCCAAGTATAATACAATACATAAAATACTACTAATATCGGTCTGCTATTAAATTGTTGGGTGCTGAGAAAAACAAATTTTACAAAAGTTACTGCGTCGTCGCATAATTATAAGGGGACAACGCAGTTTCTTGAAATATAAAATGTACAACATGTAAATAACAGTAGTTCTTTACTCACTCAGCAGTGGATCGCAAGGATCAAACGAAGTACTTGTTGAGAATACATCGTTGGTTATAAAGCAACCGCCTCGATAGTCTCGCCACTCTTTGTCATTAGTAGTGTCAATTCCTATTCGTGTTAGCAGCGGTCGGCACACCTGCACATTTCGTTACCAAAGTTACAAAATAAAAAATAAATATAAAAATAATCATAAAACATAATAATCAATAAACATGCCCCAATGTTTGTTTTGTAAGAAAGCAACCGCCTCGATAATCTCGCCTCTCCATTACATGTGCATATTTGTTCATACAGATGTATGCATTTCTGTATACGTAGCCATGAAATTATTATTCAAAGCTACAAATTATGATAATTAATTAAGAATAATTATAACGATTAAAAATGATCAATGATAAGTACAAAATTGTGAATAATAGTAATGCTAAGAAAACAAATATTGGTAAGAACAAAAAATCATGTTATGTTTTATATACAAAATCATTTCTTAATAATAATTGTATTTATTGTAAAACAAAGCGTAATAAGTTAATTGTATAAAGTGAACAATTCGAATGGAACGTCACTACATTCTTATAAACAAAAAACATATCTATTCTTAATTTCCAAATTCACAAAGGGGACACAATCGACTTACCACGACCAATCCATCTGGACCACCGCTCTCCAAGGTTGACCCCAGCCACTGACCTGAAGCGTTGGTCATCTGGTTATTCGTTTCAAGATTGTATTCGCTCCCTTTTTTGATCAAATTTAGAAAAGAGGAGAGAAAACAAATATTTGAAAATGGATATCATCATGTCATATGTTGCTGACTTCCCTTTATAGGATGGTTCTAATATGACCAATATGTGCTTTAGTCAGGGGCGTCGATCCGTTTTTGATATTGGGGGGCGAAATTTGAAAAATTTTCCCGAGTGACCACTGAGAGAGCTAAAAGCCCCACATTAGCATGCCCGGAAGTTTTATTATGCGCTCATTGAAAGTGTCTTGATGGCTCGAAGACCTGATTTGGGGGGCACCCACATTTGGGGACAATAATGGGGGTCCAGGGGGCGGAGCCCCCGGAAGCTTTTAGATTTCAGACATTTGCAACTCCTATCATGGGTGTAAAAATTGTATAAAATAGTTAAACTATACTCGTAACGTATTTTTAAAGGGCATAGCGAGGAAAGATTGAGCCTTGCATGAGATGGATCGACGTGATCCTGTATTACTATAGAGCCATCGATATAGTCTCGGGCATTGGGCTCCCATGAAACTAAGCAAGGGCGTCAACAACTTCTCAAAACTGGAGGGGAGACATTGCGAGGAAGCGAAGCGACCGAGCGGGGGAGGGTGTGGGAGGGGGTGTCCCCCTCCCACAGTAGGGAGCTTTTGTATTTTTGGGTGTGAAATTGTGCGATTTGGTGCACACCTGAGACAGAAATTTCACGTTATATGAAGTATATAAGTATGGAACCAAACATACATAATGACAAATGGAGGGGGACAATCTTCACCACTTTCAAATGTGGGGGGACATGATAATATTCAAATATGATTTACGTTCAGCGCATATGGACCGAATTGACTGAAAGATATATTTCAGATTATTTTATTTTCTGTGACGGGGGGCTATCTATAGATGAGGGTTTAATTAACTTCGTGTGAGGTGTGCGTTTGAGAAATTACACTGCCCGCAACACATGTGAGTTCCCGCAATGCAAATGAAACTTGCAATATGAGAAACTGTATGCGCGCGAAGCGCGCGGCAAAAAAGAGATTTACAGTCCTTTTCAAACTAGAAAACGGCTATTTTGAAGATTAATTATTGATAAATGTGTCTATCCCCTCTTTGGCATTATATCACTTGATTTTTTCTTCCTCATTTTCGGAATTATTGGGGGGGCGAAATGATATGTTCGCCCCCCAATATTTTCATTGGGGGGGGGGGGGGGAGGGGGGGCGACCGCCCCCCTGCCCCCCCCCCCCCCCCCCCCCTCCCCAGGATCAACGCCCCTGGCTTTAGTATAAGGGATTAAAGCTGCCATAAAGGCAAATAAGATAACATTACCTATAATCTGATCCATATTATGTGAAGGATCTTCTCAATGCCCATGAATCGCTTGGAAGGAATGATCCCCAGGGAGTTGAGACGTTGAACACAATGTGGGCTGGTTTGCACTGTATCTAGCTATGACCAGGGTAATAATAGTGTAACGGGCTTAGAGATGATATTCATGATATGCGCTATATAAATCGATTTTATATTTTGACAACAACGTGATGATTAATTAAAGGAATTCATTAACTAAGAAGGATATGTAGACGTTCCAAATACTCAACTAAATATACTATAACCTCCTCACCTATGCTATCGACTATGATCTCCTCGCATTCCGGTGACGTAGTCGATGACGTATCAATGGGACATTTGAATAGCGCTCCACTCCTTTCTACACCCTGAGCAGCATCGAAGGCGGAGGACTGGGCTTTGGGAGCTCCGACCAATATCCTTTAATTAAGAATGTAAAAAAACTAATGTATTGACTACCGGTATATGAATCCCTATAGTATAACATTACGTATTATCACCTGACTTAGCAAATACAGTACATCAGCTGCCATGTAACATTTTTGGATGTTACATGGCACTGTTACATGGCAATTCAGATGATAAAACAGTTGTTAACCTTGCTGTCGGGAAAATCATGGAATGTTCCCCTCGGGATTTTAAATGCTATTTCGTGAAGGAAATAAGTCCCTCGACTACGTCTCGGGACTTATTTACTCTTCCCTCAATAGCATTTAAAATCCCTTGGGAGTGGAACATTCCGTGTTTTTCCCTCCACCACCAGTTAACAACTGTATAATGTTATACGGCATGTAATAGTCAAATACGAGTCCTAGATTGGCTAAACACAGTCACGTGATTTTAATAGAATTCAGTATGTATCACGGGAGAGCGGAATATCTCATTCCTCGGCAGACCCACGATATATCGATACGGCAAAATGTTCGTTTATACAAAAAATTACAGCGATGCTATCGATTGCAGGTGTTATTTATCATGTTGGAAGAGTAAAGTTTGCGCCTTTGTAGCTCGAACTCCAACACTAAGAATGAAAAAAAGAATCTGTCTAACATGACACATAGTATAGGGTCTTAGGCTACACATTCTGGAAAAAGCGCGCCACCTTTGTGTTACATACATGGCAGCATCAACAGCATAGTGCATGCAGCAACCAATGCCTTTTATGGCAACAACAATAAACATAAAAAGGAGGAAGAAAAGAGCATAATTAGTGATTTTCCTTCAAGAATATTGTAAATATATACGCTACAAATATTTGTTTTCTATTTCATAATGTTGCATCATGGGCGGTGCCCGTAATGTGGAAGCGCACGATATGTCTGTAGTGCTGATTAGGAAATTAGTGCCAGAATCATACCACAATATATGGGCAAAACGGATACTAATACTTGATTCTAATCACGACAAACTGCATCTCATTTATATTAATTTAGACATAACATGTAAGATGAACGTTATATCACTGTTAAAACAAGTATTACAAAACTACGGGTTAAAGAATTGTTGATTAAAAACGCTCACTTGTGGTTATAGATGAAGAGTTTTTATGTTTATTGTTGTTGCCATAAAATGCATTGGTTGCTTCCTGCACTATGCTGTTGATGTTGCAATGGATGTAACACAAAGGTGTACAATTTACTTTTAATCTTGCGTTTGTTAATAAAAGTGTTGATTAAAACTATTCCTTTGTTGGTAAACTGTATAATGGTTAATTATGTTTTGATTCAAACGATGTTGGTTAAACTTACGTGGGTTGTTGATTACAGTTTTAAACACTGTTGGTTAACCATGTTTTGATTCACATGCATGCAATTTGGGTGGTAATCCATTACTGGTTGAGTTACAGCCTAAGGGACACAAATCGTTTTTAATTTGAGCAAGAACCTTATTTTACTTCTTCCTTACAATCTTAGAATTGATGATAATAATATTAAAATAATTCCTTACCTGCAAACACGGGATAAGACCTCCCAACCCCCATTCACTCAGTGTCTCGCGACACCCTCCATTACTGTAACCAACATCGTGTGATTCAAAATAGAATTAACCTACAATGGTTAACATTTTAACCAACGACCCATGTAAGTTTAACCAACATCATGTGAATCAGCCCTGAACAAAGCATTAATAACCAACAAAATGGTTACAGTTTTAATTAACAAATTGTTAAAGTTTAATCAACACCACTATAACCAAAATTGAGCAAATACATTTAACCAATAACCATTACAATGTTTAATCAACCACAGTTTAAATTTTAATCAACAGGCCGTTGAATAAAGTTTAACCCACAATTTAGTGATCCATTTGGTAATCTGTGGTTGATTAACATTTTAACCAACATGATTACATTTTGTAATACTTGTTTTAACAGTGTAGTACGAGCTAAAACTTTCAGTTTATAATTATAACTAACTTGTTTCATTTTTAATGTGGTCATCGTGGTTTAAATATAATGTTGATTAAGTATTAAACATGGAAGTGATATAAATATAACCGGTGGAGTATAGCTATACGGTGGCACTGTCCAGACAAGTGCCCCCTCCAATAATTTAAAGTGGACTTCCATACGATTTCAAGCTTCTAATGATTGAAAGACAGACATTCTAGGTCAATAAATACAATTCTGTATGAAAAAAGTATGATTGTGGGTTCTTATAATTGATTTTGAAATTCTAATGACACAAATTCGCGAGCGAGCTTGTTCTATCCCACAATGCACCTATTTGTGACGTGCGACCCTCACTATGCGCCTGTGTATTCTGTGTTTTTACACTGCAGCGAATGTGTTCTTTTGATCCGACCAATACAATGCTCGATCATGAATAGTTTAGTCCACGCTGCGCCACTGACCGTGCCTTTAAGCATTACTGCATTGTTGAACCGTTTGAAAATACTTGCCTGCCCGATATTGTAATACGTTTGGTTTTCATTGAAATTTGAATAGACACAAGATTCTGTAAACGTGGTTATTGAATTTGCTGGCTCTGCATGACCGGCTATTATGAATGACACATGCAGTGATCACAATTCAGTGGCACCGGATTCAAGCCTACTCAAGAAATTGAGCAAAGTGAGGGTGCTATGTAAAGCCCTGGTCACAACCCACCGTGCGTGTTTTTAGTCCGTACGGTTTTTGGGGAGGCCACGGCCGCCACGTTTTTCTGAAAACGTAGGGAGGGAGTGGCAGAGGCAGGGAGGGAGTACCGGCAACGCACGTCACACGCACGGTGTAAGTACGTGGCCCGCACGCCACGCCTGGCCGTGAGCGGTTGCGTGCATCGTACGTTGCGCACGTGGTAAGTGAGTTGTACGTGCTTACAACGTGCTTACAACGTACGATCTCCGTGCGATTGCCACGTTATCGTACGGAGGCCGTACTTACACGTGCTGCTCACGTACGGTGTCCTTACTCACTCGCACGTTGTAAGTGCGTGCACGTGCGATGAACTCGGTGAGTTTTTCCGCCCGATGTCGGGGTATATATAGGACGACATTCCGATGTTCTCCAGAAGTCCCAGCTGCTGCTGCCTCAAGATGCCGCCCATTCCACCGCAGAGACTCCGGGTTCTGATGCTGCAAGAGCAGCTTCAAGTGGTAGCGCATGAGCACGACGTGGTATTACTTGCCTTGATACGGGAGAGGGAGAGGCAACATGGACGCCGACGCAGGAGATGGTGGGTTCGCCCATGGATCGAGAGGAGGAGGCTTTTCGGGCAGTACGAAACGTTGTTCCAAGAGCTAGAGCGTGAATCGAGGGGGACTATGTCGGATACATCCGAATGGACCCCAAGCTCTTCGCCGAGCTCCTGCTCCGAGTGACCCCCTCGAATCACCAAGGGCCCAAGGTGTGTGTCTTCATTTCTGCCATAACAAATGCTTGGTTTTGCTTTGTATTTGCTTAAAAATGTTGTCTTATCATTTCACGAATACATTCTATTAATCCATTAATATTAATGTCTCTATCTTGGTTATTTCTGAGATATGGCACATTATTGCATTGGTCGTCAATAGTAGTATATATACCGTGCAATTTGAGCCCCCTTAAGAAAAAGGAATGGTTAAGGTATTGGTTATGGTAAAATCATAACAACAGCCATGACCGTACTATATATATACAGGGTTGTGTGGAGTTCCTTGGCCAGCTGGTCCAGGAGTTTATCCTTCTGTTGCTGGTTTTGGTAGTTTGGGTGCGACTTATCGTAGAAGACCGGGTTGACCGAGAAGAACTCAACCAGGCGCTCCTCCTGTTTCGCCGAGAACGAGCAGTTGGCCTTTTCCTTTGTCACACCCCCTTCTTCATGTGACCCCTTCTCCGATCCACCAGCAGCACCCTCCCCAGGGGCGTCGATCCTGGGGGGGCAGGGGGGCGGTCGCCCCCCAATGAAAATATTGAGGGGCGAACATATCATTTCGCCCCCCCAATAATTCCGAAAATGAGGAAGAAAAAAATCGAGTGATATAATGCCAAAGAGGGGAAAGACACATTTATCAATAATTAATCTTCAAAATAGCCGTTTTTTAGTTTGAAAAGGACTGTAAATCTCTTTTTTGCCGCGCGCTTCGCGCGCATACAATTTCTCATACTGCAAGTTTCATTTTGGTTGGGGGGAACTCAACTTTTGAAATGTGTTGGGCAGTGTAATTTCTCAAACGCACACCTCAAACGAAGTTGACTAAACCCTAATCTATAGATAGCACACCGTCACAGAAAATAAAATAATCTGAAATATATCTTTCAGTCAATTCGGTCCATATGCGCTGAACGCAAATCAAATTGGAATATCATGTCCCCCCACATTTGAAAGTGGAGGAGATTGTCATTATGTATGTTTGGTTCCATACTTACTTCATATTACGTGAAATTTCTGTCTCAGGTGTGCACCAAATCGCACAATTTCACGCCCAAAAATACAAAAGCTCCCTACTGTGGGAGGGGGACACCCCATCCCACACCCTCCCCCGCTCGGTCGCTTCGCTTCCTCGCAATGTCTCCCCTCCACTTTTGAGAAGTTGTTGACGCCCGTGCTTAGTTTCATGGGAGCCCAATGCCCTAGACTATATCGATGGCTCTATAGTATACAGGATCACGTGGATATACAGGATCACGTGGATCCATCTCATGCAAGGCTCAATCTCTTTCTCGCTATGCCCTTTAAAAATACGTTACGAGTGGGTTCACTATACAATTTTAACACCCATGATAGGAGTTGCAAATGTCTGAAATCTAAAAGCTTCCGGGGGCTCCGCCCCCTGGACCCCCATTATTGTCCCCAAATGTGGGTGCCCCCCAAAGTCAGGTCTTCGAGCCATCAAGACACTTTCAATGAGCGCATAATAAAACTTCCGGGCATGCCAATGTGGGGCTTTTAGCTCTCTCAGTGGCTCAGTGGTCACTCTGGAAAAATTTTCTAATTTCGCCCCCCCAATCGCAAAAACGGATCGACGCCCCTGCACCCTCCTGATGATCAGACTCTCTGGCGTCACCATCTGACTCTTCTTCGCTCCTCCTCTCCTCTTCCTCTCTGGCCCTCTCATCTTCCGCTGCCCGTTTCTGTTGGGCCTCTCTGGCTTTATCCGCTGCCTTTTGAGCTGCAGATGCAGCTGACCCCTTATTCTGTGTCTTCTTAGGCGCCATCTTGGAGACGAAATGTTGGCACTCGTCCGTCGGCTCGACTTTTATATACTGCATAAATCAGTGCGCACAACGTGCGTTGTAAGTGCGGAGCACGTGCTTACTCGGTACGGTCCACGTGAGTTCTGCGTGCTCATTGGACAGTTGAACTGGGGAAGTGACGAGTAAGCACGGACCACGCACTTATCACGTGCGCAGCACGCACGTGCTAAGTGCGCCTTCCGTAGAGCAAGTGACCGTGGGAAACAAATTTAAAAGACGCACGGAGTCAGTGCGTTGTGCGCTCGTGGGCAGTACAGGGCACGCGCGTCACACGCACTGGGGGTGAATCGGTAGCCCGACCGCAGCCCGAACGCAGGTTTTGGATACTAAAATTCAGTTTCACAAAAACTGTACTCTCCTTACCAGAACTCAACTATCCCTTTAAAGGGGTAGTTTAGTTTTGGTAGAGAGGGCGCTGCACATCACAATTTTTTTGTGAGGTAATGAAAAACTGAGTGTCGAATTTGAGAGAACATGCAATTTTACTGGCAGAATAAACTTTATTTGGTCAAAATCGAACCAGAAACGGCTGAAATATCAATAAATATATCTGATCTTATAATTATTTGGGGCCCAAATAATTAGATGATTTTTATAAAAAAATAAAAAAATGCTTGCACTTTTTCAAAAATTTTCAAAAGCGTTTTTTAAATAGTTGTTGATGATCTCGCTATTTAATCATTATATCAATAAAACATCACATGCATAATTTTGTATGAAAAATGGTTGAAACCAATGCCTTTTTAAAAAGCGCCCTCTTGTGTTTTAATGGCTCTTTTTTAATGATAACAGGCTTTTTACTTAGTCGTTTGTAATTTTGTATACCTTTCGAGCATGGTGGAGTAATAACTATTAGTTTATAATGTTACTGTGCAGGTTTTGGCTACTAAAGTTCAGCCTTACCAAAACTAAACTACCCCTTTAATGACATTAGAAAAATCTCTTAGAAATCAACCAAAGTGAGTCAAATCCTGAAAATATTCAAGCACATCCCTAGATTTATTTCCAATATACTGTATTTTTTTTTAATCGTCTGGAATTCTCCTTTAACAAAACACTACCAAATATAAGGGGAAAATTGTATGAAAAAGACAGAAAAAGATAAGGCGTGCCCACAATACTTTGTGTGTACCCAATGAGCGAAATTGCAAAGTGATATTCGCTAACTGACTTTATACACAGTTATAACTTTCCAGTTGATAATTTGAAATCCGAATACGTCAATATCTTTATAAGAAAGGTAATGAGAGAACCACTAGAGCGCTAAGTGGCTTTGGACAATATTATACTTGTCTGGTCTGTCTAGATCGCCATAATCTCAACATTGTAGCCTGAAGTGTCACATATCAAACTTTTGAGTTTCGATCTTTATTATTCAATGCCATCAATAACCATTAGTAGTGAATCATTATCATGACAGAGGGCTGTGTAAAATATATCATGTTTCATATCATAATAAACTAAGGAGTTTCAGAGGCGAGCCCCGCACTAGGGCGTTCTATAGCTCAGTCGGTAGAGCACCGCACTAGGGCGTTATATAGCTCAGTCAGTAGAGCACCAAGCTAGGGCGTTCTAATAGCTCAGTGGGTAGAGCAACGCACTAAGGCGTTCTAATAGCTTAGTCGGTATAGGGTACCCACTAGGGCGTTCTATAGCTCAGTCGGTAGGGCACCGCACAATGTCGCTATAATAGCGCAGTCGGTAGAGCACCGCACTAAGGCGTTCTAATAGCTCAGTCGGTAGGGCACCGCTCTGGCTAGGGTAGCAATCCGGAGGTCTCGGGTTCGAATTCAAGAGAGATAAAGTAGCAACCCTATTTTCTTTGCTTCTTTTCATTGTTATTATATACAATGTCTGGCCAGCTTCTCTATATCTTTTTTTTTTTAATGTTATATTCATTGGTTATAATATTGTGAATTATATAAGCATACAGGTAGGGGAATTGAAGCGGAAGGTAACATTATGTTTGCAAAACGGTTGTAATCAGTGGCGTATCGTGCATAGTCGGACTGATTGAGGGGGCACGTGAATGATTGGATTTTATACGTACTCCTTCCTTATGTTTTCTATTGTTTTGTGTAAATTATTGGGGGCCCATGCCCCCCAGCCCCCCCCCCCCCCCCCCCCTCCACCCGTAGATTCACCAATGGGTAAAAGTCTATGTACAGTCTGTAGGGTACCACCCGTACGATCCTATTTCGTCTTATTTTACGAACCTTTGAAATACGTTACTACCTGTATATCATATAGTAGAGACATGATCTATAGTATCACACAAAGACTTAACTTTGAGAATGTGTCTGAATGGTACCAGCCAAGTTATTTGGTAATAAACAGACGAATCACATTTCGAACGTAAGCGACGTTATTCTTGGAATTTCACCCTACATAACATACAAGGCCTATGCTTAATATTACTTTAAAGACAATTTATTAACGTAACGATATATAGAGAGTGACATAAAGAAAGGAATATACATATTAAACTGATACAAAAAAAACAAGTATTTTCTTTTCACAGAGTCTATGATTAGTAGTTGTATTAAATTATGATCATTGTTACGGTTTGTCACGTAACCTTACAATAATGTGATTTATATTAAAATGTATTTCATACGAGAATCTCAGTCTTTTATTAGTTCCCCCATTGTCCAAGTTATGATATAATAGTTTTAAAGTATTACTTTACTATAAAAATCGCTTAAAATTAACAATTGCCCGCAGAACATGGCTGTCATCTTGTGATTTGACACTATAGCGTTTACAATTTGAAAATAAATTAAGTTGGCAACGCCTCTCTCACACCTTGGGGGTGTTTCACAAAAATCCTAAGTTGAACTTAACTCTAAGTTGGACTTAACAATTATGGAAAGCCGTTAGTTTCTTTTAAACAATTTTGTAAAATTTCTTTTTAAAGGCATAAAATGTTGATTCTATTATATCAAGGAGATTTCATGTTCTTGGTGTAATATTTATGAAAACTTTAAAATGTTTGCTTTTTCGCTTTTGAATATATTTTATTCCATGGCTACAAATGGCTTTCTATAATAGTTAAGTCCATCGTAGAGATAAGTTCAACTTAGGATCTTTGTGAAACACCCCCCAGGTACCTTGCTGAAGAGCAAAACAAATCGAAAAGAGGCGCATAGAACCCACATCCCTCACATTGTAAGGTTCCAGATGATCGCTTATTATATCGTATGTCTTTATTGTTGTATCTATTGAAACTTTAGGTAAATTAAATTCGTTGCGACATATGACATAAAGTCTAAAAACGAATGAGAATACCAATACAAAACTATTAATTTCGAAGCATTATTTAATTATAACTGTCGGTCCTCATGTAAATACAATTAAAATTAATTGAATTAAATTCAGCTGATCAATTTCATAAAATATTATATAATATCAGTTACAATAATACAAATTTGTCTGGGAAATTACAAAGAAATCCGATGGCTTGAAAATATTTATTTCCTGATAAAGCATACGAGCAAAACAATGGGGGGAAAATACTCGACATTATCCTATATAATGATGTCAGTGTCGAGAAATTAACACCACCGCATTATCTTACATGATCCGATCCGATCTGATGAACGAATAAGGATCTGAACTATGCTTCATGTATTAAATACGCACGTCTTGCTTTCGTTCAGATACACATTTGTTCGTCGGATCGGAATCGGCCGGATCATGTAGTGTGCGGTTGGCTTTAAGCCCTCCGCACACAGAGCCGACTCGACCCGATGCGACTGGTTTTCAATCGGTTCAGCTCAGTACATTACGTTGCCTCAGGACTCCTGTTTTGTCAGTCAAGAGCGGCCAGTCGAAGATCATTCGAGGCCGATTCAACATGTTGAATCGGCTACGACTGAGCGAAACCGCCTCTAGCCTGACTGAAGGCCAGTCGGATCGGAACGAGTCGGCTCTGTTTGCGGTGGGCATTATACTTACATATTTTCTCCAGCGTGCCTATGAAGCGCCAACGAGAATCCAAACTGACTTCCATTATCAGGGTTGGAGTAGGTGATTGGCGAGTCGATATCGACGTTGAAACCATCAATGACGTCGACTGCGACGAACGACACCAACAGCAGCAATATCAGTCGGCTGAAGGCAAAATCTGAGTTCGCAAAACAATTTCTTCGCACCCGTTCGTGCGACATGATGATGCTCGAAGTATGACAGCCCATTAACTGTTTTTATGAGCCCACTGCCAGTCGTATTGATAAACTGTTTTAACCCTGTATCACCTGAGCTCTTAATTTCTTTTAGAGTTAATGCGCGGTGAAGCGTTACTGATCTCACCAATTCTAACTGCTTAAAACATCCTCTTGCACGCCACGCCTTATAACAATAAATGAAGAGCTTAGTTCCTAAAGGCGCTAAATCAACTTTCCCCGAAAAATTAATTTACGGTAGCAGTACATTGATATGCTACCGTAGCTATCTAGAAATCCACATTTTAGGACAAACTACACAATCATAATTAGAATATGGAACCTTTCATTTTCATATTCCTATAGGCATGTACACAAACTTTGACAAAGAAGCCTGTTTTCTCCAAACTTGAAAAGTGGATTTAGCGCCTTTCGGAATTAGGCTCTTCAAATATAGACACATAATCACAATATCACAATCTTTCACGAGCTTGATGTTAAGATGGTCATTGAGAGTTAAATCAATAAACACCATTCTTAGTTTCTCCTTTCACGCGTTTAAGAAGATACTTTGTAATATGAAGAGTGTCTCAACATTGATATTGAGTGTAAGAACAATATACGTTAATTCACTCTCGGTTCCAACTAGCCTTTAGTCAAGGCTCTATATGGCTTGGAGATTCTCTATGCGATCGCGAGCTAGCTAGCTGTGAGAGAGCGAGTGGGACGAACTGCTCGATGTGTTCGCTTCGCTCACGATGCTCGCTCCGCTCGCGTAATAGACCAGTTCGTAGATAGCATATGGGACCCGGATATGGGTCGTTTGACCCCTTGACCATTGAATTCTACAATCATGGGTAGGATATAAAGCTTTTACTCTGTGCAGTCATGTTCAGAGTGGCAGATGGTTGTCATGGGATATCCTTTGTTACTTTCATGAGAACAATTGATCAACCTACGCAACAAGGAATTTCCAATCGATGTACTCAAGAATAACAAGTAAAGAACCTTATCCAGTCCTTTCAATTCGATGAATGCCGCATTGGTACGATTGACCTTTGTATTGCGCATGCGCAGATTGTAACTACGAACTGGCAGACTAGGTTCCAACTGGTATTTGCTTCATGACCGAGATATGCTTCCGGTGTGAAAACAAGTCAAGTGAGTGCGCGTGACCTCAAATGAGAAAGGCGCGCACACTATTTCCGGTTTTTTAAGAATTGCAACTCTTGAGAATTGGCATCGTTGAACACACATTTTGCAATTCTTAAAAGTTGCAATTCTTAAGAATCGCAACTCTTAAGAATTGGCTTCCACCGTGTGAACATGACTAGTGTAAGCAATAAGGTCAAAATCAGTTCCTCAAAATAATCATCTTATATAACAAATAGTACATGCTTCTACAAATAGTACATACATTATTCTACAATACACACCTCTACATTTTGAATTTAACTCGTGCAAATATATTGCACTCGGCCTGCGGCCTCGATGCAATATTAAATGCACTCGAGAAATTCAAAATGTATTGGTTTCTATTCTAGTATTTTCAACTCCAAACCCTGCACTACTTGTATAATATTACACGGCAGAGCCCACTATACTTAGCAAAATAGATTGTATTACAACGCATCCTCTGGCTACGGGTCTGTATTGTAAGTTCCTAATTGTAAATGAATACAAGAATGTGAACATTTATTATAACCCAGAGGAGACAAATAATTGACTCATTTCCAAGTGGATTATACATATTATTTATTTATTATTTATTCAAACATATTTATACAGGATAGCCTGATCAGCAAGGATACTGTTTTTCGTCAGGGTCCTGATATAACATCATACAATATAAATAATACCATAATACATTAATATGATAGACATAATACATATACAAATATGTACAAATAGCATATGACCAGCAGATTCAAGATGTACTTTTTAAGAATTTTGGACAAAATTATATTTTAAAAAACTTCAATTTATTTCAATTCATAAAAACACAATTAAGTTTTTATATACATATCCAATATAAATAAACTAACTTTTCACAAAAGAAAAAAAATATTGGGTACTCCAGCAAGCACGTGATTGTCAGGCGAGCAGATTGTCAACACAGAACACCTCACAGTCATTACTACAGCAGGCACACACACAGCCACACATCACAATGGGAGAAGCATACACATTCACTCATCCGTATCACACAATGGAAACATAACCACGAACAAAACCAGATACATTCATCCACTCGTTCTGCTTTGTCCGATAAATTACGTATCTGTTGGAGTATTTACTAAACAACATATTTAAAAGAAATATAATTAAAAAAACAGTAATCTATCGTTCCGCTGGTCATATATACATCAGTTAAAGTACAGCTGTTTGTATAAACGTTTAAAAGAGGGAAGAGACCTCGAACATTGTAAATGACTAGGCAGCGAGTTCCAGACAATGCCGCCCGAGTATATAAGGCTATTTTTATAACATTGCACTTTCGGTTTAGGTAGTATAATATTCAAAGTATTAGCTGCTCTCGTATTAATATCGTGGCGATCACAAACCATTTCAATTGCATTACATAAGTGAGTAGGAGCTATTCCATGAACAGATTTGTACATTAATGTTGCTAAAAAATAATTCATTCTTTGACCTAATGATTGCCATTTTAGTGTTTTAATCAAATCTTTTCCATTAACAGTCTCATAATCATAATTAGATGTAACAATTCTAGCTGCCCTTTTTGTAAGCGATATAATAAATCCTTATTCTTCTGTTAACAATTGCCCCAGACTGCATGTGATCGAATAATCTATACAAGGTTGAATGGTCATATTATCATGATTATACATCATTAATAAAGACTTTTTATCCAGAAATTGGTACATTTTACGCAATGAGTATAATTTACTAGAAATTGATCGAACAAGGTTATGAACATGAGCATTCCATTTAAGTTTATCATCAATTTCTACACCTAAGTACCGAAAGCTATGAACCTGATCAATTGTCTTGTCATCCATATAAACATTTAACTGATGTGTTGAACGTGTACTTAAAAGCATGACCTTTGTCTTATCTACATTAAGTCGTAACCTATTTTGTTCATACCATTTAAAAATGAGATTTAAATCAGCTTGAAAAAGCTTTCACCAAGTTATCACAGGGGTGTCGATCCGTTTTTGAGATTGGGGGGGCGAAATTTGAAATTTTTTCAAGAGTGACCACTGAGAGAGCTAAAAGCCCCACATTGGCATACCCGGAAGTTTTATGATGCGCTCATTGAAAGTGTCTTGATGGCTCGAAGACCTGACTTTGGGGGGCACCCACATTTGGGACAATAATGGGGGTCCAGGGGGCGGAGCCCCCGGAAGCTTTTAGATTTCAGACATTTGCTCCTAGCATGGGTGTTAAAATTGTATAAAATAGTGAACCTACTCATAACGTATTTTTAAAGGGCATAGCGAGGAAAAGACTGAGCCTTGCATGAGATGGATCCACGTGATAATGTATACTATAGAGCCATCGATATAGTCTAGGGCATTGGGCTCCCATGAAACTAAGCAAGTGCGTCAACAATTTCTCAAAAGTGTAGGGGAGACATTGCGAGGAAGCGAAGCGACCGAGCGGGGGAGGGTGTGGGAGGGGGTGTCCCCCTCCCACCGTAGGGAGCTTTTGTATTTTTGGGCGTGAAA
Source organism: Echinarachnius parma (assembly GCA_037951105.1). Lineage (NCBI taxonomy): Eukaryota > Metazoa > Echinodermata > Echinoidea > Clypeasteroida > Echinarachniidae > Echinarachnius > Echinarachnius parma. The sequence goes on from JBAMJV010014246.1 coordinate 49,496, forward strand.
TTGTGCGATTTGGTGCACACCCGAGACAGAAATGTTACGTTATATGAAGTATATAGGTATGGAACCAAACATACATAATGACAAAGGGAGGGGGACAATCTGTTCCTTTTTCAAATGTGGGGGGACATGATATTCCAATTTGATTTGCGTTCAGCGCATATGTACCGAGATTATTTTATTTTCTGTGACGGTATGCTATCTATAGATGAGGAATTAATAAACTTCGTTTGAGGTGTGTGTTTAAGAAATTACGCTGCCCAACACATTTCAAAAGGTGAGTTCCCGCAACCCAAATGAAACTTGCAATATGAGAAACTGTATGCGCGCGAAGCGCGCGGCAAAAAAGAGATTTACAGTCCTTTTCAAACTAAAAAACGGCTATTTTGAAGATTAATTATTGATGAATGTGTCTTTCCCCTCTTTGGCATTATATCACTCGATTTTTTTTCTTCCTCATTTTCGGAATTATTGGGGGGGCGAAATGATATGTTCGCCCCCCAATATTTTCATTGGGGGGGCGACCGCCCCCCCTGCCCCCCCAGGATCGACACCCCTGAGTTATCAATATCTTTATCTGCATAATAAACAACTACATCATCTGCGAACACATTACACGAACATAATTGTACCGATTGTGACAAGTCAATTATAAATAAAAGAAACAATATGGGTCCAAGAACACTCCCTTGAGGTACGCCATAAAGTATACGTTCAGATTTAGATAACATACCATGACAATAAACTATTTGACTCCTATCTTTTAAGTAACTAATGAACCATTTCAATGCATTGCCTTTAATACCGTAATATTCTAGTTTTTTTAACAACAATTCATGATTAATGGAATCAAAACATTTATCAAAAAAGCAAGCCGCAACCATTTCATTTTCATTAAAGGAGTTAACTTTATGTGCACCTATAGGTAGAAGAGTGCCTGTAATTTGTTGGTACGTTTGCCATTTTTTGTATTATCTCACATATCAATTTTAATGTTTGCCGATATAAGTGTAAGGCAGTAAAATAATAATCAAACTTAACGCGACAAGACATGACAGGTGTTAAGTTACGTTACTCTAACTCCAGATCCAAGAATTTAGGGGGAATTTAGCCCGCTTACCGGCCGGGAGGAAAATTGAAAACCACATTAGAGAGGATTAAGGGGGATTTGATTTGGTTCGCTCGCTAGTGATAAAATAATTCGCTGTATAGTCTGAACAATAGACTAGCATTGCAAAGTTCAATTAGACTATGGATAACAATTTAGTGGCTTATCAGCCGATCCCCCTCAACTTGGGATGGATGTTTGGAAACCCTTTCCTGCCATGGTTGGATGTTTATATTTAATTTGATACCGCTTCCTGCCTCTCTGGGATGGTATTGACTTTTATTTAGAAATTATATCTTTGTTTTTTATTGAACCTCGTTTTGCCTGGATACTGCTTTGGGCAAAACATGTATGTTTGATAAATATGGCCGGTATAGCGTGGAAAACTATTGGAGAAGTTTGGGAGATTTTTATAGATTCATTCGTTCATGGTTGTTTGTTCGGAAAGCATGTCGATCTATGTTGGTTAGAGAAAAAATATCCACCACCAACCCCAACCACCACAAACTATGGGGTGATGAGATAATTTGTTGGATTTATATTGCCTGAAGCTTGCTTGATCGCACGCCGCGCGTGGGTCGCAGGGGAATTTTGGTCCTTTTTCTTTCACCTTATATCATTTGTTGATTTGGAATAAGACAATATTCTTTTCTTTAACAAGGTGTTTTTGGAATAGGATTTTTCGCCCCTGCCAGGCGAAATTGGCATTTTTTGCCACAACACAAATTAAGTTTTTGTTAATTTTAAAATAATACACGCACGAAATTGTTATTTCGTTAAGCTTTTGTGCCACTTGAGAATAAGGGGTTTAATTGAAATTATGATTGATATATAATACGCATGCAATCCCGCTCCTCTCAAATGTTGTTCATTAATGTTCTGTTGGCTATACGCTCGTCTGCCAAGGTCATGTGTCCAGCCAGCGATTGACCTTGCACCCTAATCCTTTTTTGCGACGTATACGCCTAGTCTTTTATAATTCATGTTCGTTGAATTATTTTGCAGTACATATGTTGCTGGTTGGAGCACATGTATTCACCTTTTATTTTCCCGCCTTTGCGTGGAGGATATGAGAGTTTAATAGCGGCCAGTGTCATGCTAGAAATATTTTAGTTTATACATTTTTGAGGGCCCGGGCCCCCCGTTGTCTCAGGTGGTAGCTCTTAATAAACACTTGATAATTCATGTAAATGATTTAAGTGTTCTAAGTTAGAATCATACTTTATTTGACTTAATATGTTAAACGATAATGAGTGCGGGATGTATAATTGTACTTTTGTTTCAATTTATTGTTGAAATTTCGGACATGCTTTTCGAAATTAAAACCATGGAATACCGCAAATTTGGTTGTTTGTTGTATTTTATCTGTGTCTGGATTAGAGTAACGTCCATTAGCAAAGTTAATCGTTGGTGCACATTCTTTGTTAGTGATGTGTAATTTAAAACAAGGTTATAGTGGTTTTTTTTTATTCGTATAATCGAAATGATATTGTTATGTCTAAAATATTTTTTTTTTTAAGTGATCATTATGTGACTTGCACACTCAATTAATTGTTTCATATATTTTCCAGAGAGCTTATCTGGAAAGTGAAGTTTATTTTGATTAATTGCGAAGATGGAACTGA
>JBAMJV010014247.1:0-50432 GCA_037951105.1 Echinarachnius parma
TGGATATTCCAGCTGTTTCTGAACCGATTTTGATCAAATAAAGTTCATTCTCAATTTACAATTGTGTGCTCTTTCAAATCTTCCACTTAGTTTTGTATTACCTCACATACAAGTTATTCCTCGAAGCACCCTCTAAAGCAAAACTTAATTATCCCTTTAATATCATAACCATCTTCGTCATCATCACCATCATCATTCGCCGCAGTAGCATTAACATCATCTTCATCGTCCTCATATGAATTTAATTTCATGTATGATCATTGTTACCCCATTGTCATTATTTTCTGTATCTTTATTCTAATTTTGTATCATAACCACCACTGCCAACTTCATCATCATCGTCACCACCACCACCACCACCACCACCACCACCATCATCACCACCACCACCACCATCATCACAACCATCATCATCACCACCACCACCACCATCATCACCACCACCATCATCATCATCACCATCTCCACCACCACCACCACCACCACCACCTTCATCATCATCATCACCACCACCACCATCATCATCACCATCACCACAACCATCATCACCATCACCAGCACCACCACCACCACCACCACCATCACCATCACCACCACCATCATCACCATCACCATCACCACCACCATCATCACCATCACCACTACCACCACCACCATCATCACCACCACCACCACTCATCATCATCATCACCACCACCACCATCATCGTGATCACCATCATCATCATCATCATCATCATCATCATCATCATCATCACCACCACCACCACCACCACCACCACCACCACCACCACCACCACCACCACCACCACCACAACCACCATCCACTTCTGCCGGTAGCCTTGTAGAATGTAAAGATAACAAGAGATGGGTTTAATATCTTAAGCTATCATTTTATTCATCCTTGAAACTTTTTTTTTTAGAAGAGAAAAAAAAAACAGCACTTTGTGTCACAATATATCTTATGAAGCCACAATCATTTAGCAAAAAATGGCTAAAATTAATTCTTACATCAATCTCTCTCTCTCTCTTTACAACAATTGTCTTTCTTTAATGTTACAGACACGTAGAGCAAAATAGATTCAACATTACTTGCTACATCTTACTTTGACCAACTCAGCTCAATTGCAAAGCACTGTAGCCTACCTACCGCCTAACTAGAATCTATCAGCGTAAGCTTTCAATTTATCTACACAAAGAGTTATATTGATAGTACATGTTAAGTACATACATTAATAATTACCTTATAATTCTTCTTTCGCATTTACAACAAGCGTCACATTTGATGACCAACAGGATTTAAAAGTATCCTTTCTATTTTCATCATTATGCAAAAACATTTCTTTTTTTCTTATCAAATACAGTTGATCACTTTATATATAACATTCAAATACATTGGTATTAAATATACCTGTTCTTTATATAGGATATGCTGCGTACATACAAATTGCCTGTAAAACATAAAAAATGATCATACTTCTCGGAATAGATGTATTTAAATAATATATAAAACAGAAGCAAAACAGAATGTTCATGTGCTTTTTTTTTTATATAAAAGAGGAATAATATATATATATATTACCCCTTTCATTACAACATCAGGCCCACATAGAATACAACAAATCACATACAAGCAAAGCCTTTGCACAATCCTATCAATACATTCTGATGCATATACTATAATACACTAAAACAAGGAAACAACTGTATTTTTCACACCCCAGTGGTGGTTTTGCCTGAGTTTCTCTTCTCTTTTTGGACTAAGATTGTCTGATAGGACCCCGTTGCAGAAAGAGATACAATCGATTGCATTTGATTGTATTCTAAATGCGCAAATCTGATTGGTCGAAACACGCAAACGTTCTGACTTACAATTAATTGTAACTTACAATCGATTGTATCTCTTTCTGCAATGGGACCAAATTCAAGTGAAAGCCTTTAGTTAGCTTTACAATGGGTATATCATCAGACTTGTATACATCATATGGCACATCAACAATGGGTCGCTATAATCATGGAAAATAGTTATTAAAGTTACTCCATCGTCGTTTGTCAAATAGGTTACAGGGGGGAGCCATCTTAATACGCATGCTTCATGCTCTGCAGATAACTATCATGCGCTAGAGAATAATCTTGCGCGGGTGTCGCTCTCACATGAAACCGTTTGAAACGGTTTACGCAGCAATGGCGCCGCCCCATGGTTTCATAGAAAGGGTCTCTAGATTTGACGACACAGCCCCTTTAACAGGTTGAATAAATGTACACACTCTATCAACACCATTTTCTCTGTGATTATGTAGTAATAGTTATACATGGTCCATCAAGTTCCCATATATCCTATGGGTTATTACACATATGTGTGTGATCACTCTGACCGTGACGGGAAACCAAAAAATACACAAACTCCCATCGATTGTACATGTACTTCAAAAATCAATGATCAAATATTAAACTACATGTAGAATCTTCGGTAAAATACATACTGTCTTTGCAAACGAACACAAACTTAAAATAACTTTCTTTTATCAAAGATGTTACACATTATTTGTCAACATATCTTAGTGCTAATGAAAAGTAAAAACAAAAGAATAACATGTAGTACATGTGTTGCGAAGAGATAGCACAAAACAATACCACAATTTTTTAATTTTATAAATAACCCTTCCATCGCGGAAAATAAATCTTTGTAAAACGAACCAATCAAAATGACCTAGTAATTTACTGCACAAACACAAAATATATTACAAAAATATGCACATCGCAGACTTTAAAAACAACAAAATCATAAAACATCGCACATGTACATCTCCTATCTAAAACAACAGAAAGACAACATTCTAACACAAGAGTTTGTGCAAGTGTGTATAGGACTGCGTGTGAGATATGCTCACACAGCGTACTTTAGTACAAAAACACATTTATGCAGTAAAAAGTTGAGCAAGAAATAGTTCCCACAAATTCTGTGACTGTTTTGCATAAACCAAGTAAACATTATTAAACATGAACAGATTTTGTATCATGACCGGTACAAGACGTGTACTACAATATAGTAGACATTTTTTTCTTTCTTGCCCCTGTAAAAAATGGTCACACAAAAAAAATAATAACAATCTGAGTTTATACATATGCTTACATCTTCAGACATGTGTATGTTTGGGAAACATTTATATTTGCTTCTATTTTAACAGTATGTATAGTTTCTATTTTTGTACCTTGCATGTTGTTGTTTTTCAATTAGGGCCCTGTTTCACAAAACCATTTCTAATTGCTGTAATGTAAGTGTCCAACTATTGTAACTACTCGGCAACAGCCGTTATGCTCTACGTTAATTAGACATTTACAACAATGAAACAGTTTCATGTAACAGGGCCCAGATGTAAAATTAAAATCGAGACTTTAAATGACCATCAATGATAAGATTAAATCAACATTGACTGGCCACTGGGTAATATTGAAAAGATCCCACTTTATTCAGAAATCATTAGTAATGTCTGGATACTAAATTTGTTATATTATCTTCCAAGTGGTTAACTATTTATGCACAGAGCTCCTTGGATATATTAATTGTAAACTAATATCATTCCACTGTTTATCGAACACCATCCAGGCATTTATATCACTTCTTATTAATATGTAAATTAATAAGAGTGATGCTTCTCAATATATAAATGCCGAATCATTAAATATCTTATTAAAGTGTGCCTAATAAATTAGAAAGATTTTATCTTTCTAACATCTTCTAACGACAGCTTCATAAATAAACAGCGACAGTCACTACATAACTTAAAACAAGAACAAAAACAAACACAAAATCATAATAGGATAAATTGACGCTATGTTGTTTGAATGCAACTGCCCTTTACATGCACACACACACATACTTCAGACTACCGATTAGTGGCCACCTGGCACTACAGGGTAAATACTAATATTCTCTTATTGACGTGTTCACCGTAACATGACAAGGTTTAGAGATACAAGCCAACAATTAACACACAATTAAAGCAGGCCCTTCTTTCAGAAAGACGGCATCATTGTCATGTCATGACATCATCAGCATATCAAGTACGTATACGTGTCTTTATAAATATAAGACTTACTTTAATGTACTTAAAACAGTTCTAATTCAATCAATTCAGTATTTCATTTAAATTCTTTTCTTTTAGCCTTGCAACTCTTTTTTCTATTTCACATGGAATCAACATCTTACGTTGATCTGTAATTTAATGCTCTTTTCAAAGTGCTCCTTCTAGTATGGGGATTGGGAAAGTCAGATTGATACAAAGACAACCACTGATATGAATCGCTGGATGCAACATCGACATATGCAGTTGAAACAAACTGTTTGCCACCTTTGTGCTCCTAATCATATAATTGTTTTTTTTTTAATGTTCATCTGTTCTAGCTCTCGAGTACAAGTGTTCAAAGAAAAAATAAATGATCATACATCTCGGTCATTTTGCAATAGCTGTCTACATTTGCAATCGTTTGCAAATTCCAAAAAAAGTTCTATATATCATTCAATCATACAACTTGGTCATAACCTGTCTGCATGTTAGTTTTATAGTTTTATCTTATCCAGTGATTCACATCAGTGGGGCTCCATTCAAGGCTGCTCGCAGCGATACAAACAGAAATCATTCATACGCCTTATCTCCTACTTCTTCCTTGTCTACGAATCGCCAACACAAGCAATTTGTGCTGCTTCTCACATTGTGCTGCTTCAAACTTGGATGCTTAGCGATGGATGCTTTGATGCTTCGAAGATTTGATGAAAGAAAGCACTGGATGATCCAAGTGCCCATGCCAATATATTAATGCACGGCCATCACAACACCTTAACGTTGCACCTCCTTATTCCTTGAATCCAGTGACTTACCAAAGATATTAGCCAAGGAATTGCTTCTTATCCCTCCATCTTTAATTTATACATGAATCATTTTTTCGGGTACTTGCAAATCTCAATCACATTAAATGGATTACATATATATCTGTACATCGATTACAGTCACATCATGCCTACGTTCGAATTAGCAGTTTGGCACTGCTCTTCACCCATCCCCTCCCTCCCTCACACATAATTCTTTCTTCCAGTTCGTGCAAATCTTTATCAAGTTAATTGGATGTAATTCATATCTGAAGAATGATTCCAGTCCCATCACTTGTTTAATCCATTGAAATCTTAATCACCTTAAATGGATTAAATATATTTATCTGGAGAACGATTTGCATGCTCCGTCTCACATAACTCTTTTCAAATCTTTATCAAGTTAATTGGATGCAATTCATGTCTGAAGAATGATTCCAGTCCCATCACTTGTTTAATCCATTGATCAACAAAACAATTAGCAGTTTGGAACTGCTCCTTACCTCTCAATCTAACATAACTCTTTCATCTGGTACTTGCAAATCTCAATCGCATTTATAGGATTAAATACATATCTGAAGAACGATTCTTGTCCTTTAGTCCACTGACTTACCAAGCAATAAGCAAAGAAAATGCTTTTTAAACCTCTCCATCTTCCATAACTCTTTCGTACGGTCCTTGCAAATCTCAATCGCGTTTAATGGATTAAATATATATCTGAAGAACGATTTGCATGCTCCATTCTTACAGAACTCTTTTCAAATCGTAATCGCCGTAATTGGATGAAATTCCCATCTGTAGATTGACTCCTATCCCATCACCCCTGCGTCTCCTTGTTGTTCCGCCCTTCCGTCTTCTCCGTGGGCGAGGAATCGTCCGGTGCGGGAGGGGGCGGCTCTGGGTGCGGTACGGGGTCGGGGCTGCTCCCCTGCTCGGTGGTAGGGGTCGTCGTTGTGGTGGCGGTGGTGGTAGCTGTGGTGGTGGTGGTTGTGGTGGTAGTGCCAGAGCCACCGGGGCTGTGCAGGGTGTTGTTGATGGTGTTAGGGTGCTTGGTGGCTGGTTGCGGGGGGACGCCTTGACTCGGCTGCTGGTTGTTTGGCACTTGGGGCTGCTGTTGACTATTCTGTAGGGTTAAAAAGTAGAAAGACGGGGTTATTGTTTTATTTAAACTACTGTATAAGCCAATCATTTCGCATACAGCTATTTTCACGAAAGAGGGTAACAGACATTTTCGCAAGTTGTTGATTTTTGCGATCGACCTGTGGGCAAACAGTTCATTCAAAAGTAGTGACAAAAATGCAGAGCATTTATGACAATAAATAATCTTCTAAAATACAGCAAATTTGTAAATAAATGTTAGTATTAATATTTCTGACATAATTGTTATGGAAATATGATGACATAAGAAAATAGGATTTAATGGCCTAGGTAGCTGATCGTTTTTTTCATCACACATTTCGGCAATCGGCTACCAAGGCTATTTAACTCCTATTTTCGTATGTCATAGCGCCGCTATTGTGGGCTTTTTTCTTGGGGCTGTCTATTGCTGTGATCAAACTCATTTTTTCTAATGTTTGGATGATGAATCATAAGCAAATGAAATACACTGACTAGAAGAAATCAAGTCTTCTGTGAAACTTTAAGACAAATACTGGGAAAGAAGAAAATATCTCCAACACTTCTGATTGTTCTGCAATTAGTTTATTCTACAGTTAATGTATCAACAAGCAATGTCGCAGACTTACCTGTGCTGTTATGTTTTGTTGTGGTTGCGTTGGGGGTTGCTGTTGCGAAGGACTCTGCTGAGTCTGTTGCCCCTGCTGTTGAGTCTGCTGTGTTGTAGCCGGTTGTTGCTGGTTGTTTGGTGGCTGTTGCAGGGGTGGTAGGGTGTTTGGGTAAGTGGTAGGCACCGGTGCCTCATCCTGTGGGTCTGATCCTTCGTGTTCATCCATCATTTCTGTCTCATCGGGCTCCTAGGGGATAAAGTTACAAAAGGGGGAATTAGTTATGAGTATCTATGCTATTGCTGGTTGTTGAAGGTGAGGTAGGGTGTTGAGGTAAGTGGTAGTCATCAGTTTTTTTTGTCCTGGGGGACCGATCCTTGGTGTTCATCCATCATTTCTATCTTTTCAGCTGATGTGGGGCAAAGTGAAAGGGAGAGGGGCAGGTAATATTTTTGCTGTGTTTGGTCTACTGCAGTCATTTCAATTCAATTGAAAATAGGATACTATCACAATGGATGAGGGCTTCATAAACCGTGCTCAAGCAATGGTTCATTTGGGCAATTTATTAAAAACAACTTACAGCGCTTATCCCAAGAGTATTTCAACTTTTTCTCAATTACAAATGACACTACTATTGTGCTGGTTTATTGCTCCTTAAAGGGGTAGTTTAGTTTTGGTAGAGAGGGCGCTGCACATCACAATTTTTTTGTGAGGTAATGAAAAACTGAGTGTCGAATTTGAGAGAACATGCAATTTTAATGGCAGAATAGACTTTATTTGGTCAAAATCGACCCAGAAACGGCTGAAATATCAATAAATATATCTGATCTTATAATTATTTGGGGCCCAAATAATTAGATGATTTTTTCAAAAAAAATTTAAAATGCTTGCACTTTTTCAAAAAATTTCAAAAGCGTTTTTTAATTAGTTGTTGATGATCTCTCTATTTAATCATTATTTCAATAAAACATCACATGCATAATTTTGTATGAAAAATGGTTGAAACCAATGCCTTTTTAGAATGCGCCCTCTTGTGTTTTAATGGCTCTTTTATAATGATTACAGGCTTTTTATTTAATCGTTTGTAATTTTGTATACATTTTGAGCATGGTGGAGTTATAACTGTTAGTTTATAATGCTACTGTCCAGGTTTGGTTACTAAAGTTCAGCCTTACCAAAACTAAACTACCCCTTTAACCTATTCAAGACGGATTGGTTTTGGTATAACATGTATTCTCCATAGACCCAAGCCTGAATATTAATAATGTTCTATTCTCTAAAGTGCATATTCTTTAATATATCTACATTTTCATGGAATAAAGAAATTGTGTAGGGGGAAAAATATTACCTCTTCTGGACAAAGCTGGCATGCTTTTTCCAGAGTGATGCGCGCACTGTGCGACCTCTCCAAGAAATAGCCATTGGATATCTCGTTGCTCTGAGCTGGCGGCGACCAACTGTTGTATGTGTACTGTGTGTTGCCAGAGTAGGGTCTCTGCAAGAAATAAGCATGTAAACATCATATTAAGATAATTCAATTACGCAGTATTTACTTCTATCTACAATCGACCAACAATTGTATGTGTGTTCGTTGCCAGAGCAGGGTCTCGTTAAGACAGACCCTTGTCAACATCATCTCCAAGGCACTCAAGAGCCGAATTCTACTCTTGAGATGTCATGAACTCCAATGAAATCAAATCAACCAAAATTCATAACTTCCAATCAATTTCGAACTGAACTCACCCTGTCCAGTTCGTCTCCCAGCCACTCCACGGCCCAGTTCCACTTCCTCTTGAGGTCTCCGTGCGACTGGAGAAGCCTGTGCGCCGCCTCGCAGTTGCTGAACAGCGCCACCATACACTTGATGCACTGGTACGCGCGCTTCTGGTAGTGGGTCTTGGATCGCTGGATCGTGTCAAATAGACCATCACGATCGTCGGGAATCCCTGTGAGAAATAAGTAGAAACAAATATGAATATTTTTTGCAATAGGTCAAATAAAGACATGTCGTACAGGGAATTCCTGCAGGTAAAAATAGTCCCAAAATAAAAATGTATTGTGCGAATGACGAGTAAAGCAAAATGATGACGATTATGATTAATGGCAATGATGACAAAATTGAATGTGTTGAAATTTGCAATTTATTGTCAGATATGATTTTAAAGATTCAGTTGGGTCTATAATGTCTGAAATAAGATTGTAATTATAATTTGAGAACATTGAGGATGCAGTGATTCTGCCACGAGTCTTGTAGCAGAAAGATCTGCAGTAGGAGGTTCATGTAGGAGCATAGGCTCATCCACGGTGAAGATTTAGATAAGTACGAAGACAGAGTGAAATGGTACATGGGAGTGTTCAAAGAATTGTGATTTACCTTTGAGAGCATTGAGGATGCGGTGGTTCTGCCAGGAGTCTTGCAGCAGTAGGATCTGGAGGAGGAGGTCCAGGTAGGAGCATAGGCTCATCCATGATAACAAATTATATATGCACAAAGATGGAGAAAGAGACGGTAGAGCGAGATAGTTTGAGGGAGTGTTCAAAGAATTGTGATTTACCTTTGAGAGCATTGAGGATGCGGTGGTTCTGCCAGGAGTCTTGCAGCAGTAGGATCTGGAGGAGGAGGTCCATGTAGGGGCGCAGCTCATAGGTGTAGGAGTAGGCCACCTGCCACAGGAGCTCCCCCAGAACCACCAGGGTGAAGTTAGGGTTCTCCCAGCTGCAGAACTGCAGACACAAAGAAAGAAAGAATGAAAGCATGATCATAATTGGATGCATACATAAAGAATAATAATTTGATGATTTACCTAGATGATATGTGACTGGATATAGCAAAACCCTGCACTTGTCAGTAAAAATCAAAATGTAGATTGTCATATCATTATAAAGGCCTCATCACACGCTTTCATTTGATGCTTTCATTTGATGCTTTGCTCTAAAAGATTGGTCAATAATTGGCACAGATGTTTTTTTTTTCAATTATAGAAACAAAAGTCTTTTACTCACATTATGTGAAAGAACTTAAAATGCCCGTTTCTTCAAAACATGAATTACCAACAAGTGCACGGTTTTACTATATCCAGTCATAAGTGACAAAATCAAATTAGTAGGCGACCTGTCAGAGCAGCTCCCCAAGGGTTAAATGATTGTTCTCCCAGCTGTGGAACGGATAACAAATTAACCATCACAGTTTCTTTTCTTTTTGTTAGTAATAATGTTCTGCAGGAGTACAAAGGACATAATTTCTATTGATAAACAGTTTCAAACTGCGCCCTGAGCACCTTGAAAACGGTGGAATTGGCACATTAGAAGCCTTCTATATTAAATTAATGTATAATAATGCTATCCCTATTAGCTGCTGCATATAGTCAAACCAGCATTAGTGGCCCACCCGTCTATAGCAGCCAACCTCTCTAGAGAGGCCATCAAGAGTGATCCCCTGCAGACGAAAACTATGTTATGGAACCTGTCCATAGAGGTCACCTGTCTCCAGTTGGCACTTTTCATGTTTCCCTATTAAGGAGGTCTCTATGCACAGGTTTGACTGTAATACGTTTAGGTTATCCTAGCTACAATGCTGCTAAAAAAAAAATCAGCAAAAATTGTGTCACATGGGACATACTAACTTACTACCTTGGAGTTAATCATGGGAAAACATAACTAACCAATATAATAGATGAGTGTGGACCTCTTCAATAAGCGATCATCTATATGCTTACTGGTTTATGCTTAGTTAGAGAAAAGAAGGTTGCACTGAAAACATTCATACAAAGTAACCTTTAAATCAATCATACACATTTAATACAAATTACAGAAAACTAATAAGAAAAGTCAAAGAAAGATGTCATACCTTTAGAAGTTTGGGTGTCTCCTCCGAGTTGTTACAATCCTCTATCAGCTTCTTGATGTACGCCCCTCTTGAGAACAGCAGGTCTGCCACCTGAGCCTGAATGGGCATGATGGGCTTGGTGCACATGTGATCGCCATGTGGGTTGGGTAGTGGGTTCTCTCCCTGTACATGTGATCATAAAACAATGGACATGTGACGGCCATGTGAAAATACTGAAAAGACACATGATCATGCTGCAAAACACGGAATATGTAAGAACACTTGTTCTTGGATTTTGAAAATAGTTGAAAGGAAAATTAATCATTAATCATACAAATCTGATTTTTTTTTTTTTATTGTTTCCTAATTTTAAAAACGTCATTTGAAAATTTAACTGAGACACTTACCGGTACGGAGGACTTTGTCTTGGAACTGACGTCACAGCATCTGATGAGGAGGGAAACGACCGAATAGAGCTTGCTCAGCTCGGCGTACTGGTACTTGATGGGCGGCCCGGGACCCTCGTCTAGGGCAACCAACATGAACGTGGCTGGAACACCCAACTTCAGAAGTTGTGTCCTCTGCACAAAGGAGATAAAAATATAACGGGGAATAAATGTGCGTTTCTATGAAATTAACACATCAATTTTATGGGAGAGTAGAGCTAGCTAAACTAGGTGTGTTCGTACTTATTGGACAGGATGAGATCCTCATATATGGCAACCATCATCAATATGACGAGGACATTCAACTTCAAGCTACATCCTCTGTGATCGAACAAGGCAAACCAGGGCATCAATTTACTTAATATGTAATAACTTTATTTAACTTATGACAGAGTAAAGATTGCTTTAATGTTTATTCAATAATACAAATCCTGCAGTTTAATTACAATCGGACAGAACAACTCAATTTGTAATATCCAAGTCTAAAGTTTATTAAGTCACATACCTCAATAACTATAATGAACAGAATTTGTTACAATTTTTATTTTTTATTTTTTTGTTTGCGGGGGGGGGGGGGGGGGGGGGGGGGGGAGCCCACTCAATTCTGGTTTTGGGCATGTAACATTTGACAAATCTCTAATCTACTTGCAAGACTAGCATTGGATTATAAGTCACATACCTCAATAACTCCAAGGTTTGCATACATCTGGTAGAGCTGGAAGTACTGCGTGAGATGCCTCCCATGCTCCGACACTTCCTTCTTCAACAAGTCCAATACCGCCCTCAACAGGTGGTTACTGAGCGTCGTCGAACTCTCCGGCGATGACGTACCTTCAACACGATCAAATAATGAGGCAATTAAGATCTAGCTATCATTTGAAAAGCCGAACTCTACACTTGAACTGTAGTATACCCAAAAACGGGCAGTCATCGGTAAACCTTCACTCGGCGTTCTTTCATTACCTTATGAAAAAATGGCATTTTAACAATTTGCTCGTGAATTGTTCACTGATAATGTACTTTTGGAATCTATATTGAAACAATTTAATAGGCGTCATAACCATTCTAGCTTGTGTTTCTGCATGCATTTAGAATATACTAGCAATAATTATCTTTAGATGCAAACCAAAACAAAGCCGGCACTGCAACAATTAGTTTGGGCCCAAAAAGAAAGATTGGTTACAAACAGTTTGAAGTAAAAATGATCAACTTAATCATCAATATCATCATCTTTATCATTATCAACATGTATTCTCCATTGATCAAATCCCAAATATTTGTGGGGCCAGTCCTGAACAGGTTAATACATCTGGAGGATCTCACCTTGTAACGTTGGTTGGAATGGACCATCTGGTTGTGAGAAGTGAGCCAGGATGACGACCACCTTCGCAAATGCATTCCTCACCTAAGGAAGATAAAAAAAAGTCAACACAATGAGTCTTAGTTAATTCATTCACACTTCAACATTAGGTAATTCTATAGCTAGCTGAATACCGCTCCTGGAGGGCTGAGGAGCGGTAGTGATTTTTGAGCACTCAAGCTTGCATCCAGTACATTTTATCAGGGTTGGCACTTCTTATCTCTAGCCCCTGGGCACTAATGTCTCAGCAGAGGATTAGAGGATTAGGATTGTTGACAGCAGTAATAAAACTGATAAGAATGTGGTCGATACGGAAACAAAAATTATAAAATTGATCACCACGATGGTGGAAGACAAGCTAATGGGACAATCACGTCATGAATAAAGGGAAACTAACCAGAAATGTACAACATAAATGGAAATGAGCAAAGAAAATGTGGTTTTGAACCTGATTTTTAAAATTAATTTTTTTGACATTACATTGATCATTTCTTTGTGGATTTGTTATTAAAACTTAATGTGCCAAATTAAATTGCAAAAGTTGAACCATTATATTGAGTTTTTTTATCTTGGTGAGGCCTGTAAGTGTCTTAATGAAATTCATTCCACATGTATATTTTGTGCCTTAAAAAGGATTAACAAAGTGTAGAACTATTAGCTTTTACTAATACATTCACAAAACTTAACATACCTATTTCACTAGTACAGTTCAACAATTCTATATTAATCATATTTCTCATAACATAAGTCTGAGGAATGCATATTCTGGGCACTGCGTTACTATCAAGGAACTTCTAATTTAGCTTATGACCATTTGAATATGATAATTTATTTTTAAAATATTTTTAAAAAATAAATAAATAAAATAAAATAAATAAACTTCCCTTTGAGTATCTGAAATTCCCATAGCCTTTGTCCATAACCCACCAGTTTCCAATAAGCATCGGGTTAAATTAAGAGTCTTGTAGACTTACTACTGAGCTAGGGCATTCTAGCAGGTATTCTGAGAATCTTGCCGGTTCTGAGAACAGCATCTTCTGAGCAAACCACTACTGCATCAGCCTTACCTTCAAGAAACCACTCATTTGGCTCATATGACAGTTCTAATATAAACATTGCATTTATTGAATGTGTCTTTCAGACTTACTTCTGAGCTGGGGCATTCTAGCAGGTATTCCGAGAATCTTGCCGGTTCTGAGAACAGCATGTTCTGAGCAAACCACTACTACATCAGCCTTACCTTCAAGAAACATCCCATTTGGCTTATGACAATTCTCATATAAACATTGCATTTATTGAATGTGTCTTTCAGACTTACTTCTGAGCTGGGGCATTCTAGCAGGTATTCCGAGAATCTTGCCGGTTCTGAGAACAGCATGTTCTGAGCGAACCACCGCCGAACCGCTTTACTGACCCTCAGTAGGACATAGAGGGCGTCGTACCAGTCGTTAGCTGGGCCCCTGGTAATGGAAGAGAACACAAGATTAACATGTTATCTGAAATGTGGACTAACATCAAAAAGCATCCATCGTGAAGAGATTGTTACACTATCCCATACATGTATGTGTTGTAACGGAAGAGAAACAAGACGATATGTTCTATGAAACATGGACCAACATCAAAAAGCATACACTCTTCAAGTACTCTTTGTTAGCTAAAGATCTTATTTGAACAGACTTTCTTAAAGACATAGGAGGGACTAAACTTTGTGGACATTTTTTCATTGTGGACGTGGTGTGGCAAGATTGGAAGAGCGCGCGCTTTCCGATCGAGATCCCGAGTTCAAACCCAGCCCACTCCATTTGTCCTTCAGCAAGACAATTAATCCACATTGCTGCTCTCTACCCAGGAGTATAAATGGGTACTTGGTCGGGTGTTAATTAGCCTCCAGCGCCCGTTGGGCAGCTGGGCTAGTATGCTCCCCAGGGAGTTGAGATGGTGCGCAAGATAATTGTACGGGTTTGACCTGTACCTGATGACTAAGGGTAATAATAATGCGCTTAGAAACATTGTATTAAGTGCTATATAAATGTAGTATGTTGTTATTATTTACCTTAACGTCTTCTTAGTGTGCAGACCGACTGTGAAGAGGAATCTAGAGGCCAGCTGAATGCTGATCATCGCAAGCTCTTCACCCTCCGGAGTCTGCAAAATAACAAGATATAACCGGTTACAACTCATTCCAAACTGGTCTTGATAAAGTCACAACTGGTTACAGCTAGTCACAAGCCATTTCTAGACTTCATCTATAAAATCTACAACTGTAAAAAGGGGATAAACAAGATGGCAATTTAGTGAATTAAATCACAAAGAATTCAAACATACAGAGGAAATGGACTAGAAATATTTTTAATGATTGATAATGAGCAAAGAAAAATACGCTTCGCCGGGAATCGAACCCGAGACCTCCGGATTGTTAGACCAGTGCTCTACCATTGAGCCACAAGACCCTTGAATGGGGGACGTTCCCATGTTCTTACCAGTTGTGCCTCTTGGCTTGGTTGGGGGTTGAAGAGACCCGCATTGCACGTGACCAGCTTGCGCACAAACTGGAAGTATTCTGGACTGTACTGCATGCGACTGTGCATGAATTGGATGTTCTGTCGTCGCACACTGCGCTGGATGGCCGGCGGCATCTTGTTGAGAAGCTTTGGCGCTGCAGAGAAAAGGGAATAAAGATTTCCATCTAATTTAAGTTAATTTTTACATTTTAAAAGATTCAATATCAATAAACAGAAGAGGCCGATAATACATTTCCTTTTTTCTTTTAATGTTTTCTCCTCATTGAAAGATTACCAGATTACATCACATTTCTTGATAAATATTTGCAATTATAACTTGATTGCTGGAAATATAACGTCATTATCTAACTGACTACAGTCGCACGATACCTTACCAGTGACAAAATGCACAGGGTGTTCCAGGTGATTAAGCCTTCAGAACAAATTAAAGCTCCCCTAAAACAACAAAGAAAATCATTTTAAAAAGCCCCAACAATATTCCACAAAAGTTTAATCAAAGATCATCTTTTTTCCTATGCAAGCAAGCTTGGAAAATAGCCATAAAAAAATCGAATGTCAATTTTTTCCCCAGGATCTTACCTATTGTCAGACCCTCAAACTCTTTATCCAGCTCCTTCTTCTTATTATCCATCCTCTCATACAACAGGATGTAGGCGTTCCACCACCGCTTCTGCCTCCGGTACGACATTCTGCAAGAGAACAAAGATGTCAATTTGATATAAATTTTATTTCCATAAATAGAGGTAAAATATGAGTAATTTATGTCTAATATAATGGGGCAAAGCCATTCCACCACCACTTCTGCCTCCTGTACGACATTCTGCACGAGAAAAAAAGATGTCCAATTGACATTGATCAATAGAAGTACAATGTGATTTATTTTTGTAAAATAAAACAAGACGTAGGCATTCCACTATCGGCTTCTGCCTCCTGTACGACATTTGAAATTAATTGATTTTAAAAAGTTCAAAGTGAGAGGAACTTACAAGAAGTATTTAATATATATGAAAACGAGTGAAGCAATAGAACCCTCACATTGAAAGATGAGAGCCCAATGGCAATCCGCTACACCACAACATTTGAACCAATGTGACTCACCTTTTCAGCATGTGATCGAAGACCTCCCCCATGAACTCCCCACCAAAGCACTGGTTCTTCATCTCCTGCAATGGCGGAAAAAATGAAACAAAATCATTATTTTAGGATCAAAATTCATCATAATGAGTGCTCGATAAAAATTAGCTTGGGACCACCTAAATTTCATTCCACTGGCCCGAATGGGCAAACAAAATATAATACAATTTGTTTCTTTGTTTGAGGCCAACAGATTCAGGTTACAGGCCACAAGAATTGAACAAAAATCTTGCTTTTACTTGCCCAACTGAGGCGTGCATTGTGGAACATTCAATGACACTGACAAGAAGCATGTACTATTTGTTATATAACTACTATTATATCCCTTCTATGAATATTCTGATTGGTCAATTGGGGCTCTCACAATAAAGATTATTTCCACTATAAATCTGAAATCTTTTTCACTATCTTTGCCGATAGCAGAAATAGCAAGCATATCATATTGCCCGTAGAGATGCGTGTAATAACAGCTTCTCTGCGAGGGGAGGTCTTGTTTTAGCTTGCGAAATATGCTCGACGAGATTTCCCAAAGAGTAATTTAAAACGAAATACAGAATATTTTCACCCGTGAATATCAACAAGTTCCACAAAATATTCTAGAGATGCATTTCATGTATAACATGGCGGTTTTCGAAGTAAACAATTTCGAAAATGGTGCACATTTTGCATCGTTGTCCTTCCATGGTCGTGACAGTAATTCATTTCATTTAATTTCATTTCATGTAATGTATGCTGTAATGTACGTACGAATAGCTGTTTTCCCATATTCAATTACACACGTGTGACGTACGTGTATATTGTAAAGCGGGTTAATCATTCACTTTGATGCGCGCGTTTTGCATTTGTGTGCGCATTAGTTGTTAATGCGCGTAACCATGAATGGAAACATAGCGCAATACTTGTTAATGCGCGTAACCATGAATGGAAACATAGCGCAATACGCGCTCTGTGCCAGGACTATTGCGCTAAGGGGGCCAGTGTCACAAACAGAACATAGTGCAGTGATGGTCTATGATCAATGGTTTGTTTTTCCTTTATAATACTTAAGTTTAATTGAAATCATTTATTTCTGCTATGATTATAATCATGCGAAGGATATATAGCAAACAGAAGGGATATAAAACAAATATACCAAGCTTTTAGTTCAAAAGTATAGTGGAATTATATATCTTCGGAGGGACTGGCATAGTTACTATTTTTGTCCTCGGGGCTTCGCCCCTCGGAAAAAATAGTTCTATGCCAGTCCCTCCTCAGATATATAATTCCACTATACTTTCTCACAGCTTGGTATATTTGTATATTATTGATTCTCTCTTGACATTTTGTAAAGGTGATGAAAAAATGCACCATCAGTGGTATTACATATTCTGCATAAGGGAGATAAAAAAAAGAATATACCTGCTTAAAGCATGATTTGTGGTTATTACCTCGTCATCTTCCATCCTGCATTCTGTCACCTCCCCGTCATCAAACTTGTACCATTTACTAACCTTTACTAACTAGCGACTAAATTCCTAATATTATTATTATTACCTCGTCATCTTCCATCCTGCATTCTGTCACCTCCCCGTCATCAAACTTGTACCATTTACTAACCTTTACTAGCGACTAAATTCCTAATATTATTATTATTACCTCATCATCTTCCATCCTGCATTCTGTCACCTCACCGTCATCGAACTTGTACCATTTACTAACCTTTACTAACTAGCGACTAAATTCCTAATATTATTATTATTACCTCGTCATCTTCCATCCTGCATTCTGTCACCTCCCCGTCATCAAACTTGTACCATTTACTAACCTTTACTAACTAGCGACTAAATTCCTAATATTATTATTATTACCTCATCATCTTCCATCCTGCATTCTGTCACCTCACCGTCATCGAACTTGTACCATTTACCCTGCTGGTTGCCATCTCCACCATTCCTGTAGGAAATTAACAAATATACCAGGTTTGTTAGGTTAGCACTGGAAAGTGTTGTTATAAATTTGGGGCTTTGTATTTCAGCGTGAAGATCAGGGTTTCAAACCATAAGCTGTTATTATTGCCCTTCTGCAAGACATTTTTTAGTTTTTAATTACTCCTCTGAGTGCCAAATTAAATTGCAAGAATCAACTTGTTCTACTTCATTCGTTTAGTAATAATCATAATACAAATATGTTCGATTTCTATAATGCCTAATATAAAACAAAAGCACTATACAAATATACAAAAATAAACTTTTAAAATAGCTTAGTTATCACATTCAACTACAATAAACAGAAATGAAGACCAGCTAGGTACGAGGTGCCTATTCCACTCTTATCTATTGTGTGCAGTTAAGAACAAATCAACAGATCTGAGTCTGTGATTAGTGTGACTTGAGTCAAACATAGCACTCGAGATGGTTTAATAGCATACCCAGAGGGAGGGGCACCGTATTTGTGTAGGATATATGAGTAGTAGTGACCGCCACTGGCCTGTCCACTATGGACCACCACATCAACTAGCCTGTAGTTTGTAATCCTTGAACTACCTTCCTCTTCCTCTTTTATCACTACGACACTGATAACATGTTATAACACAAATTGCTATGTATGGGACTGTAAGTGGTATTAACCATACCTGTGTAGGATATATGAGTAGTAGTGACCGCCGCTGGCCTGTCCACTATGCACCACCACACCAACTAGCCGGTAGTTTGTGCTCCTTGAATTACATTCCTCTTCCTCCTCTTCACTATTCTCTCGCTCTCTCTCATCATCTTGGATGATTTCACCTGGATTTGGAAGACAATGCACAAAAATGTAAATCTCGCAACAATAAATGAGTTTCGAAAATAATATCGCTAGTGGTATTCGTTTGTCTCGCAATGTATGGTCAACAAGGAATCTAAAAGATCACGACATTTCGTGTGCCGCTGCAACACTTCGTCAGGTGATACAATCTACTGTAAGTGAGTTCCTTTAAAAATTATTCTATACCAAACATTAACAGTGACTGCCTAGTTGGTTGTTCATGTCCCTTGATCCACTCTTTTCTTCAATATTTCTTTTCCCCATTACATATCCGTAACTCTTTGTCATCTAAAATAATATCATCTAGTACAAAACAAAATTACATAAATTATAACATTGTCAAAGACAAATAAGTTTGCAAAAAGGATAAAACAACAAAGAACAATGAGTGGCGGAAAACAAATTACAAATTCATCACTCATACAAAAGATCCTTATTAATATGAAATCAGCAAGGACTGAACATTGCTCAATATATTGAGCTGATGAATTTGTTCAGTATTCCATTGGATGTTCAATGGAATACGGTGTAATCCATTGAAAATTTATTTGAATATTGTTCTGTTTAATCTCCCAAAATGTTTGCATCTCTCACGTTACACTTTAAATGTGTAACTTGGCAATTCTTTTGACTATGTTTGCATCAAATTATCTTGTGACAAATCATTTTAATAGTATCTACAATTAGCTCTACTCACCTTCTATCTTGGCTAGACCTTCCACTGTGTAGGGGTCCATATCAAATTCTTTGGGAAACTCAAAATAGTCATTGAACTTAATTGCACATTCCCTGTACGAAAAAGACAAAGAAATAAAACAGGGAGAAATTTAATATATTTAAAGGATAAACAAATACACGCAGTTTTATACAACCCCTAGCTGACAGCTGAGCAGAGTTAATATCATTGTCTGAGTGTGTATCAGATCAGATTTTCACACATTTTAATCATTGGAGTCATAAAATCAATGCATTTGTAAGCTTCATTTAAAAAATTCTGCGGCAACTGATCACCGTTTCTCACAGCTAAAATAAAAATAACCATCCTTAGTTATGGCTTCAAAGACAGGTTTGACTGTCATATCACAATATTAACATGATTTATCAGTGAACATGGTGCTCGATTGAGATGGTTGACCAATCAATGGGTGATCATGGGTCTGGGGTCTAGGGTCTAGGGTCTGGGGACTAGAGTCTCGGGACTATGGACTAGGGTCCAGTTCTGGTTCGTAACTAGTCCAGTACCTGACCTCCAGTGAACATGTAAAATTAAATTCTCAGTCATACTAGTCAAATCTCGGTCAACTGTCTCCGTTGAGTACCAATGCTAAAGCGGTCAATTCTACGTTGGCCCTCGACTGAGATGGTTGACCAAACAACGGGTGATTGTGAGGGTGGGGCTTAATCGTGACATGAGCTAGTACTAGTCCACAAGAGAACATTTAAAGAGTCTGTTCATTGATTATAAATTGAGTCGAATTTGGTATGACTGTGAAGGTAATCTTGTACTTTACAAGCCTCGAGAAATTCAGATTTTTTGAAATTTTTTTAATATTTTAAAATCGAAATTGAAAATGAGAAAAAATCCCCCTCCAAACCAGGCCCAAATTCACTCCGATCTCGCCGCTTAGATCGATGACGTGTGGCAAGGGGCGCATGCGCAATCGCCGCGGTATGATAGATCAGTTTGCGTGCAGTATTCGTTACAACAACCACCGCTTGCTCGTTTTGCAACATCGGAAATGAAGAAACAAAAATATAGAAAATTGCCCAATGTTAGTGTAAAAGTACATATTTTACCGTATGAGTGGTTATTTTCCCAAAATTAGAGATTTGTTTGACAAATTGAGAGACGCAAATTGAACGTGCCTCGAAAAAAAAAAAATGCCCGTCAGTTGAATGATACGGAACGCGAACTAGAGTTTCAGCGGCCCAGCCCCGCGAGACAGGCTGTGCTCTAACTACCTAGCTGAGCTGCTGCGCCAACTGCCATGACTGCCTTGTAAGTAATTGCACTTTTAAAAAGCTCCGAAAAGGAACGAAAATGCAAGATTATTACGATCACACCTATTCTAGACTATCTCTTATTTTACTTACATGTTTGTAGGGCTTTTAAAACAAATACGAGAACAATTACCTGCAAAAACAGCAAAAAAATTGCGCTGATAATATTGCACCGTTACTCACTAACGCGAGCTGAATTGAAGCGAGCTACATACACTGCACTAGCCGCTATATATTGCATGCATATTTTCCACCGTATCGCGCACAGTCGAGGCTCTGCACGTATTATGCATGCCGCCAGCGAGTATGATTCAACTCGCAGACTAGGTGATTCATTTACCTATTTTTACTTTATCAGACACATTAATGAATAAAAGAATAACTTTACAACGAATATAAATTGTTATTTTATTAGTTCAAAAAGTTTAAACCACCATAATTGTATAGAAAATAGTTTAAACAACCACGGAATCCTCGGTATAAAGGGGTATAATTCCCGTATATTACGTGGTAGATACCGAAGCTTCCTATTGGATAACCCCTATGGTGACGTCACTACAACATAGCTCTACTGACTCCGCTCGTCGCTGGATTGGGGGTTTTGAGGCAGTGTTTAATATGATCATTTTTTATTAATTTTTTGGATGTGCTAGTAGTTGGAAAGTAATATTTTCATATTCTGTATGATTTCAACTTTCTGTAAAGATATAATTTGGCTAATATTGGTTTTTCTTTGAATAAAATCTTTAAATAAAAAAGACCCAACTATCTTCAACTACTCACCGTTCCCAGTCATAGTCAAATCTCTTCAGCTGAATGGCAAGGACCTTGGGTAGCCTCTTGATGCACATCCGTTTTACGGTGTCCACCTGCACAGCAAAATTGGGAACAAATTATATTTCCAATTATTTCTTTCCCCTACAGTACATGCTATGTGTAATAGTGTTATAGTATTGATCTTACTTCCCAAAACGGTAACCAGTAAACAGTAATCTATACAATGATTTTTTTTTTTACAATTACAATAATTTCAATTTTGTTGCTTTCCTTGTGTATACAGTAATTAAAATAATATTATCTTCTGATAACTATAAAGACAGGCTAAATAAAAATTATTGTTATTTTGAAAAGAAATTGTATGGAGATACAGTATGCTGGTGGAATATATATATTTATATATATTGTAAACTGTATAATTTTATTTACCTTTTTGTTGCACTTCTCGCAGCGATATGCGTTGTCACCCTCCAGCAGGTCTCCCTTCACAAACTGCTCCAGGGAGTCTAGAAGGTTCTGGTTGTTCCGTATGTCAACATTCAGCGATGTAAACATGGACTCACGGGAATACCTGAAAGCAAGAATGGTGTTGCAAGTTAATCAGTAATGAAAACAGGAATAGAGATTAAAAAACACCCACACATTATTTTCGTTTTTATGTAAGCCCTCTCCAACACTGATCTCAAGAGTGTCAAGGTTGTGGTTGTTCCATACCTAGACATTCATTGAAGTAAACATGGACTCTAAACCTGACCAAACTGTACCTGTGTGGGCACAGTTTAGTGCATTGTATAGACTATCCACTAAGCTGTTGAAGAACACTATGGAATATACTTAAGAGCAAAACTTCTAGAACTTAGTAACTGTACCTGTGTGGGCAGCCTTTGCATATCATCTGGTCTGCATAGAAGCCTCCGAGGACCTTGGCAAAATAATACAGCATAGGCCTCATGAGCCTTAAGCATATCCTCTCAACTATCCACCAAGCTGGTGAAGAACTCTATGACTCTTTACCTAGTACTATGGCACATACTTAATCCTAACCAGGCCGGGTTATTTTGGCTGTGCTCTGGCCGGGGGGGGTGGATTCCACCCCCCCCGAGATCTCGGCCGTCGAACGCGCGGCCGCCACAAAATTTGGCACGCAGATAGCTTGCAACATAATCTACAAGATTGCATTGTTATTTTTAATTAATAATGCAAATTTATGCAGAAATCCCCTTTTTGTCTGTAAATCACTAAATATTACTCAGAATATGCTAATTTTGTTCTTAAATATTCCTTATGACTTCATTAACAGGTTTTGAACATTAAAACTTGCGGCTGCCAAAAATTTCCTTATGTTTTTTATTGTTTTTTTCAATGGAATAAATTATTGACCATTATCCAACAATTTTTAGCCCAAAATTAAATGATTGCAGTGATTAGAATGAAAAATAATGAAGGTTTTGTCTATTCTAGGGAAAAATCAATTTCCATAGGATTTGTACACAAATCACAAAATTTAGCGATTTTCGGGCCGACGCTCACTTACAAAAGGTCACGTGACTTTAGAACGATATACCCGGTCGTCGCAAATTTGGTCTCAAAAGTTGTGCAAGACTTCAATGAAAAAACTCATGAAGTCGCGCGGCAATACCTGCGCGCGTTGCGGAATTATCGCGTGAAAAGTGGAGGGGGGGGTAGATTCCACCCCACCCCCCCCCCCCCCCGGCCTGGTTAGGGTTAAGAGCAGACACAAACTTCTACATGTGGGATTAAAACCTGAGACAAGGCGATAGTCATAAAGTGTCTCGCCCATTTGCGCTCATTCATGCAACATTGGACCTCATTTGACCTTTGACCCCAGCATATCATGGAGGCCGGTATAGGGCATCTACCAATCAAGTTTGGTTACAAACAGATGCAGGGTTGGAAAGTTATCGACCCTAATAGACTCTTACTCCCAAAACTTCACATTGACCCTCATTTGACCTTTGACCCCAGCATATCATGGAGGCCGGTATAGGGCATCTACCAATGAAGTTTGGTTATAAACAGATGCAGGGTTGGAAAGTTATCGACCCTAATAGATTATTACCCCAAAAACTTCACATTGACCCTTATTTGACCTTTGACCTACTTATGTGACCTTTGACCCCAGCATATCATGGAGGCCGGTATAGGGCATCTACCAATCAAGTTTGGTTACAAACAGATACACGGTTGGAAAGTTATTCAAATTTGTGTAAGCGTCACAGACGGACAGACGGACGGACACAATTTGGATCCCTTAGTCTCCCTCCACCTCGGTGGGCTCGACAAAAACTGTACCTGTGAGGGCAGTCTTTGCATATCATCTGGTCTGCATAGGAGCCTCCGAGGACCTTGGCAAAGACAGCGTCGCTGGCCCCGTGAGCCTTGAGCGCCTCGTCCAGACTATCCACCAAGCTGTTGAAGAACTCCAGTGCGTCATGCTGCTCTCTAAGGTTCACTGGTTCACCCGCAAGCCTGGGTGGAAATAAGGTAAAAAGGAAGATATTAGGGACAATATTTAAAATAGACAAACAATTGGATTTGTCATGACATGTCCGTCCACAATGTATACAGAAACGTGGGCCTTTATCATTCAATACTTCAATCAAATATCAGCTATTCACTTGATTTTGGGCTAGAGTAAACACAGCAAAAATTGGGTTGCAAATGGTTAAGCCAGGTGGCCAAAGATTGTCCGGGAAAGCTTGCAGATATCTGTATGCGTTACCCATTCACTCTTACCCTATAATTCCTAACTATTGTCTACCTTTCGACACTTTAGTTTCAAATTTCTAAAGATGCAAAAACTCTACAAACTCACTTGAAATGCTTCCAGAATCCCCTGGGTACGTAGTACTGGAGTTTGCTCTCAGCTAGATGGCCAAAGATTGCCTGGACATGCTTCAGGACGCCCAGGTTGTACTCTTTGGTCTGTTCCTGTTTGCTCATGGGTGGACCTTCCTCGATCACCGAGCTCCCGACTTCCGACTCCACAAGATCTATGTTGCTCTGTAAAATGGAAAACAGTTTGAAATTGATACAACATCAGTCACTAACTCTTTTTGTGCTAAGCTGTTCATTACAATTTAAAATTTGAACGTGGATTTTTAAAATCTTTGGTCTGTCCATGTTTGAGCATTGGTGGACCTTTCTCGATAACTAAGCTCCCAACTTCCCACTCCACCAGCTCTATGTTACTATGTGAAATGGAACACAGTTAAAAAGAGCATCAGTTTGCTATGGGATTTAAAGATTTGCTGCCGTTCATAACCATGTCAAAGAATACACTTCATAACTGCCCTGAAATTAGAAATAAAATGTTCAAAATAACTCTTAATAGTGCTAGATAATATTCATTCATACATAACAAACATTTGTAAAGTAACAACACTTATTGATCTCAGAGGGAGTTTGTATGAAAATAAGTTTTTAAAAAGAAGTCATTTGCAAATAAAGCTTGTCATGGTCAACAAAACTCAAACAAACCTCATTATCCTGCTTCTCCTCATTGTAGAAATCGTCCTCCGTGTCTATCACAGCGCCCTCTGTTGATAGAACTGCACGTCTGATCTCGGGAACCATGTAGATCTGCAGGTGAAAGGAAAATCAAATAAAACATTGTTAATGAAATTTAAAGGAACGTAGTAGCATTTTCGGAGGAATATCAAAGAAGAAAACTATCAGTAGTTGGAAGTGCATGTACATGTATGATGTTTAACAGCTTGGTAAAACTAAATATTTTACAAAACTTATTCAAATATGAACATATAAGACATAAGATATAAGACAAATCCAAGAAGTATCTTAAGTATATAAATATGACAAAGTCCCATGCACTTCTCCTTCAAACCATGTGGGATTTTTTCTGTTTTAATATTCACTAATATCTCAGCCATATCTATGTAGGTGGTTGATCCCAAAAAGCTCTTTGCAATGCTCAAGCCAAATAATGTGTTATTTTGTACATTTTCCACCTCGAGAAATAGAGGACCACACATACCTGCTGTAAGACTGAGTTCATGTAGCACGTTGCACCAGCATTCTTCAGCCCAACAAAGCCCTTGTTTGGTCTGGGGCCAACGGGGGGCAGGTACTCCCACTCCGTCAGGGGTGCATCATTGCCTGAGATGAGGAAGAGAAAAGTAAAAGGAATTAAAATATTTTCCCCAAATAATAAAAAGAATACATGGTGACACTATAATAAAGTTGATTATATTTATGTGCAACAATGATAATAAAAACTCCTGTTGTAAAAGAGCATTATTTTCTTCGTATCACTAAGTACCAATATCCTTTCATCTATTTGTTTCGAAACATGACGGTAGATACAACACACTTTGACATCTATTGTGAGATAATCATACTGGTCTCAAAGTTTTGACAATAACCAATTATCTGTAACTTGATAACCTAAGGCACCCAAGCCTATACCCCTTATGAGAATTTCATTGCATATCATTGCAATAAATAAATATATATTTAAATGCATAAACCCTACTGAATTTGAGAACTTTAATAAGTGCTGCCTTAGAGCATAAGTTGCTTATCTGGATGGGTGCCTGTCTTGGCGTGGCCAGATAGTTGTGGTCGAACTGTATACTAACCAGAATAGTACATGTCCGTGAGCGTGTCAGCGACCAGCTTGAGGTTGGGCACGCAGTTCATACACAGCGCCACCAGTAGATCGAAGGCTGCGTTGATGGTGGGCGGGGTCGTGCAGACCGGGATTACAGGTTCCAGTGGCGTCTCCGCACCATTCTTTAGCGTCTGCACCACGATCTTGGATGCAGGGAACAGGAAGTCATCTAGGAGCTCCTGAAAAATGGCAAAACAACAAATAACCTGTTTGTAACAATTTGATTTTGGTAGTACATGGATATATTATACACCCATACCAAATATGTTAATGGTAAAATATCATTACATAGGCTGCAACATGTATCATTACTTCAGTTCAACCTGAATAATGATATTTGACACAGGGTTGCCTTTATTAACTTCATCAAATGCTGACAAAATCAAATCAAATTTCAAAGAGGTAAAATGTTGAGGGCTTCTGGTTCTTACATTTATCAACTGAACCAAAATTTGTTTAATTTAATCATTTGAACCACCTTGGAACTTCTTGAAGCTCCTCAAGTGCAACCTACTCATTCTATTGAAAGTATTCCATACCAACAGTGAACATTGAACCTCCATTGACTCTTTTCTATTACAAGTCAGCCTGAATGGAGGGATAAGAGCTATTTAACAGTAAGCATTGAGCCTCCACTAACTCTTTTCAATACAAGTCCATAATGCAACTACATTAACCCATATACCCCACCATCATGCAATATCACAGTTGATACAAGGAGAAAAACATATCCTAAGATAATGAACTCAACGGACGTTGGTCTGCGATAACACAAAACAAGTCAGTCCTACAAATGATCCGCAGGGGTTATTGTCCTCAACTGAAGGGAAACTACAAGGATCTAAACGGATTAAACAGAAAGACACCATTGCCAAGACACCCGCTAAAGCGTGCAGCCCTTCTCAAAGAGATAGCCGCGTTGATGGAGAAACAAGCATCAGGAGGGTTCGCACTGTAGGAAATCTGGTCCTTTCACCGGTATTGAACTTAAAACGTGGCATTGATTTACGCTCACTCTCTTTGATTATTCGATGGAACAGATGGGGGTGCTGCAATCAAACCAGCGAAGAAGTCCGAGCCTTTTCCAAGAGCAAGGAGTTCAGAGACCTCTTCTAAGGTCATTCCGGAGTAAAATATGTCATTTTAAAATTATACACAAAATAAAAAGTGATCCTTAACTTTTTTTGAGTAGTGTAAATAGATATATATATTTGTTTTCTTTTTTAACTGGATATATTTTATGAAAAAAATGTATTGCCTGCCTGTGTGTATGTTACGTCATGTTTTATGTTCTTAGTTTATACATAATAGGAACCTGGGGATTAGCCTAGATAGGTCTACGGCCTTTTATCCCACATCCATTCTATTTTATTGCTACTTTGTCTGTCTAGTATTGTGTTAGTTTGTTTTATTTTATTGATTGTTGTTTAATGTTTTTAAATGGATGTGAGTAAAAGGCCTTTGATGGGCCCCGGAGACCCGGGTTCGAGTCCTGGTGGAAACCAATTTTTCGACCAGTGCCTTTTTTCATTTGGAGGATTTAAGGGAGTAACATTGCTTATTAAGCTACGCCTACTATTATTCTTCCTTCTCAATCATTTATGATTATTCTTTGCAATTATTTAAATATTGGAAGAAACCAAAGCTGTATGTATTAGTTCACTTTTCGCTTGTATATATGTATAAACTAATAGTTGAATCACTCTATTGTGATCCAGCTGAAGTAAAGGCGGCTTGCATTGTTTGTAACTCCCTCCCCATGAATCAATTGAGTACAAAGGGCCGAGAGATTGGCGAGCCAATGACCTGAATTTGGAGCTGTCTTCATTCACACGGTCTTTGTGGCCTAGTGGTGAAGGCATCGGCGTTCCAAGCCGGAGACCCGGGTTCGAGTCCTGGCAGAAACCAATTTTTCGACCAGTGCCTTTTTTCATTTGGAGGATTTAAGGGAGTAACATTGCTTATTAAGCTACGCCTACTATTATTCTTCCTTCTCAATCATTTATGATTTACGACCCATCGCACCGCGCAGGAAACCAGCCGGGTCAGTCTGCCTGATGATCGCCAACACAACGGGCGTGAAACCGACGGTAGCGGACTCCGCACTCCAAGGTACATCTACACATAAATGTACACACTACCTACATTATTAGCATTACTTACCCTAATTAGTTGACACCCATCTTTCTTGGACCCAACCTGGAACTTCTTTTCGCTGGTCATGAATGCCAGCAGCTCTTTGGTGATTCCCAGATGTCCCTCTAGTAACGATTCCTCACACAAACACTCCCCAGTCGTCAAGACACCGTCCTGCAAACAAAGAGTACACAATACACTTGAATGTAAATTTCCTATGTGGACAGAATTTAAGGAAAATATAATTGGAAGATATTGCGATATTCAAATTGGGATGATATGCACCTTTATTGATGCTTTTTTTTCTTTCTTCTTTTTTTACATCAGTGGCAGCAAGAATTTATAAACAAGAGCTTGTATACCCATGAAACAATTACCAGTATTTGATTTTTATGATTTCAAGATGAACATTCATGTCCCCAATTTCAGCGACAGTTTTAAATTTAAGTTATGTCATTCAAACCTTCTCAATATACATTATCTTTAATCAGATATTGGTGAAAATACACCCGTTTGTGTGTCCTACACAGCCTGATAAAAACAACTTTCCCACTTGCGAGGGTTACTAGATGAAGCCAGTTGTTAATTGGTGAAACGTCACACTTACACAACCAAGTCTGTCTCGTGTATTGATTCATCATCTTTTCTCTCATGAATGCAACCTTACTCTCCTACCTCTATTGTGCTATAATACTGTACTTAACACTGACGCAACCTGCAGTTCACTGCTAATCTCCGCAAAAAAAGAAGCAACAAATGTTTCTGCAGACACTTACCCTAACTTTCTTGAGCCAATCGATCTCATTGTTGAGCAGCGTCTCCGCGTTGGGCATGGGGCTGTTGCTGATGTACGCATAGTTGAGCAACCGACAGAGCAGGGCAAAGTACTCGCTACAAGAACTAGGGTACTCTTTGGTCTTGCTCTACAGAGTTGAAAAAGGGACATATAAAATAGATCACATTAGTCTTCTTCTGTAAACAGTTAATGTCAAAGATTTCCAGGGCCCAGTTTCATGACGTACACAACATTGGTATAACTTTGACATGTACGGCAACACGTATTGTATAAAAAGTGTCTTTGCTATTATACTTCCAACAGCCACGAGACAGTTAAGACGGTCTTAGCCAAGACCCTGTCATGAAATGGGCCCCTGATGAACAACTGGTTGGTATATGATGACACACGCAGTACCCCGGGGTACCGTTGTACCCCGGTATCCCGCGTTGTGTAGCGCCATCTTGTGTCCACTCGAAGTACAACCGTATTGCGTTGTGCATGCAGTGCAGCGCGCGATTGTATGCACGCTATACCTACAGTACAGCCCTAAAAATTAAATAAATAATTAAACAAAATGGCAGATTTTCGTCTGGTACCCCAGGGTACCGTTTATGTCATCATATCCCCTTTCTCCCTCCTCACTTCCCTCCACTCGCTCCCATAACTTCATCTTCCACATACCCCATTCCTTCCATGGCCTCTTTCTCCCTTTCCCATTCCCTTCAACCAGGGGGGTGTTTTACAAAGATTCTATTAGTTGAACTTAACTCTAAGTCAGACCTTACTATTATGGAAAGCCATGTGTAGCCTTGGAACACAATATATTCAAAAACAAAACAAAACAAACAAGAAATTTAGACTTTTCATAAATGTTGCATCAAGAGCATGAAATATCCTTGATAATAGAAAATATTAATGATTTGAATCAAAATTGTATGCCTTTTAAAACGGACTTTTACTAAAAAAAAATCAAAGCAACTAATGGCTTTCCATACTTTTTAAGTCCAACTTAGAGTTAAGTTCAACTTAGGTTCTTTGTGAAACACCCCCAGAGCATACTAAGATTACTACTCTTACCTGCAGGACTGAGAAACACAGAGTGATGAAGAAGATGAGGGGACGATTTCCAGATGAACACTTCGTGCCTATCAGCTGGAACTGCTCCATGGCCGACAAACGCACAGATCTGTACGAGAAATAACGTAACAATTCAACATGAAACATGCTTACCAATTTAAATCTCCTCTTCTTACTAAATATTTCCACATAATCTGAACTAATAAAATAAATATGTGAATAAATAATAAGTAATAAATGACCGTGAGTAATAGATACGATAAATTCACAATCACTTTCCTCAAATATTACAGAAAGTTTACTATTTGGGACCATCTTAGTTTTTAAGCAAAGTTAATAATTTCTATAAATTTGGAGAAAAATTATTTTGCTTTAATATTGGGATACAAAAATATAACAAGCAAAATTGCTCATATTATACCTCTGTTTCTTTTTGCACCAATTCCTAAAATTGCTTTTCATTTATTTGCATTAAAGTCTCTTGATAAATGCAGAAAATCAACCACAAATATTAACTCCCTATTAACTCTTGGCAACCTGCTTGTTATAGATAGGTTTATCTTCTAAAAATTCCAATGAATTTTCTTCATTTGTTATAGATCCTAGTCTAGATTATATTCATGACTATCATTGAATGGGTTAGAGCAATGTACACACCTGGTCTTGGCTAAGAGGAGTAGGTCTATGATGCAGCACTGCCAGGCCTTGTCCTTGTTGAGTGCATCGAGGGCCTGAGGACACAGGGCCAGACACACAGTCAACACCTCAAGGGCCTCCCTACACAGGGAAGCATCATCACCGTCCGCCTCTCCTGTGTCTATCTGCTGTTAGGGTAAGGGAACAGAAAGCAGATTACAGACATAGAAATACACTCATGGGACTGGGCAAAGAATTTGTTGAGTGCAAAAAGGCCTGAAGACACAGGGCCAGACACACAGTCAACACCTCAAGGGCCTCCCTACACAGGGAAGCATCATCACCGTCCGCCTCTCCAGTGTCTATCTGCTGTTAGGGTAAGGGAATATAAAGCAGATTACAGACACCGAAATACACACATGGGACTGGCCGATGACTTTGTACAGTGTGTGTCAATGATAAATCTAAGGGATTAACATACCGTTAAGGACACAAAAAACACAAATACTCTTATAATAGCAATAATACTTCAAGTTTCATTGTTCTTGTTTTGCAGGGTTGAAAACAAAAATCCCTTTGAGTTCTGATAGTGGACACGACGCAAACAAAGGTATTCATGTTTTTGTATCACAAAAGATTTGTATTCACTTACAGGAAGAGAGTGAGTATCAAAGGTGTGTGTAAAAAATAAACAGCCAATGCTATACAGAATTCAAAAGTAGGTTTTACCTTGAAAAGTAGACATAATCAGAATAAAGAATACACAGCCCAGCAAATCATGACTATTTTTTTTTATTGCGGCAAAAAATAAATACCTTCTCAAAAGATTTGTGAACCTCCTCATTTGAGCTATGGAGTAGATGTAAGCAACCACACCCTGCCGACCACGCGATCTTCTTGATGGCTTTGACTACACTCAGATCTAGGTTGTCTGTCTTCGACTGTAATGGATAGAAAGGAAAAGCAAAATTAATCATAAGATGACTCGTGTTGTGCTAGGTACTTTCTTTATATTATTTTAATCACACCAAAGTCTTTGTTTTGGATGTAGGAAGCTACAAAAATACAATAAGGAAAAGGTTTTGACACAAAACAGAGAGCTATTGATGATTAGCAAGTTCCAAAGCTCGCTCATTTGTGAACCTCTTAATTTGAATTTCTTCAGCAGCTTGCCTGCAGAGTCAAGCAGCCATGTTTCTGAGCACAGACTCAGCTGTAGGGTTCGGAATATGCTGCATAGCCTGCTATATGACAACTTTCTGTGTATGGCTACTCTACGAGACAAAAGGTTATTACCAATTTGCTCACCTCTTCAGCGGCTTGCCTGCCGAGGCGGACAGCCACGTTTCTGAGCACACACTCGGCGTTGGGGTTGGGGATGTGCTGCATGGCCTGCTGCAGTACAACAGCCTGCGTGTGGGTGCTCTGCGAAACCGAGGATTGTGCAGGCACGCTGCTCTGGCCGCTGCCGGTGGCCGGTTCCGTCTGACACGCCTCGGCGACCGCCGTGATGCGCGCGTACGCCAGCGTCGTGAACATCAGCTTGCCCACCTTCAGCACCATCAGCAATGCAGACCTGAAAACGATTTAAATACACAACAAATACAAATTAAATAAATTACATATATTTGATACACTGATGTCTACTTGCTCAGTTCCATACTTTTTTCAATATCCCAAATTGCAGGAGAACATTGGTATTAACAATCAACAAACATCTGGTACTTTGCATTCTCGTATAGGTAATTAGCAGCAAAATAAGTTTACTGAACACTAACACTGGACTCAACACTAGACTTGCCTGATAGATAAATCAAATTCCACAAAAAAAAAAATTCAACAGAACACATGCACTAAGAATCACTAGCATGGATACAACTATATGGTAGGAGCCATTTTTTGTAGGGGTACCTACCCAAAAATCAAATATGATGACTGAACATAATCACATATTCTTTTCCTTATTTGTTTATTAAAAGGGATCTAGTTTATGCGCACCCCAGGTAGTAACTTACGGGCTAGCGCCACTGTAATTATATGCCATTTTGAATATTTGAGACAATTTTTCATGGGATTTCATGACATCAATTTCAAATTTTTGTACAAGAAATCAAGACTGAGTGGCAGTATTATTTCAATATCTCCTCACCGTCTCGTTTCCATGTCTGCGTTCGGCAAGAAATTGTTCTTAGTCAGCATGTTCATCACAGCTGAGACTCCTCCGCTTTTCAAGAAGTTGTACTAGAATTCAAATAAATTAAAAGCAAACAAGAAAATAGATTATTAGTGACATAGTTGTAACTGAATTCTTGTACATGACTGAATGTATACTTTGACAACCACACGTAATGAAATACAGAAGATATATAAACAGAGGATAAAATATTGATGCCAAAAAATTTGTCTTTCAGATTTATATCTTTTTCACCATCAGCAATATACCACCTTCCAATTTGATCTTGAAATGCAGGTTTTACTGTATAACTATCACTCTTTTTTGAGAAGAAAATTAAATGAGATGAATTAAATTAATATACAAACCTGGAAATCAAATGCTTGTTCGCCATGCGGCTGCCTTGCTGGCATGAGTAACGAGTAGACAACCTGCGTAAAACGAAAGAAGATGGGATAGATTCAATATTAAGATCTGGAGCAAATGCACATAGGACTCTGGGGACGTGGAACATGGGGAGTATTGTTATCTATTGCCTGGAATTCACAAAGGTACTTTTTATTTAACCCTAATCAGACAGAGTTATTACGGCTATGCTAGAGCAGGGGCCAAAGAAATTGCGGTGGCCACATTGAGAAGTGTATGCTAAGACTCCATACACTTGCCCTAATTATCAAAAATATCCATACAAATATTTGACAAACACAGACTTTTTGGGGGGAATGGAAAATAAGTTGAATCGGGCATGCTTCTCATTTACATTTACAGTGTTTTCCCTTAGTAGTGGCCCGATCTCATTTGGCCAATAGAAACTCTTGTATTGGCCAATGACAAATATGAATCCACAACACACAAGTCTAGGGTGGGAGTCTGTATGATGTGTCACTTTGGCCACCTGAAGGAAAAGCTAAAACAAGGAAAAGCCCTGCACTCACCTATATGTGGTAGAGAACCTGTGATGAAGAGGAGCTATGGCTACTACAGGGACACTACTACAGTGGGTAGCATGGGCTACCCAATTAACTTGGCATATATGCAATTATCAAATATCTCCATGCAAATATTAGCAAACACTGGCAAACACGGCTCTTTTTTTTGGGGGGGGGGGGAACATAAATTGCATTTGGAATCGAAACAAACATCAAGATTGAGAAATTAAGGGTCATCTTTGAATTCCTAGAAATGATATCACATACCTCTAGGTGGTAGAGAACCTGTGATGAAGAGGAGCCAAAGAAGAGTGACTCTAGATTGGGTAGCGTGGGCTGCTCTCGGAGCTTGGCGTTGTTCCGGCAGATCTCCAGAAGCTTCTCCACGACAGTCACATCTGATTCACAAGAGAAATTAAATACAAAATATAATCATAAACAAAAAACCTCATGAAAATCATCATAATTTTGTTTTTTTGTAGATCTAAAAGAAATATTGATATAATGTTTTCATGTGAAGAAGTGCAACATTGTTGTATTATCATAATAAATCAGCTAAACATATTTATTGGTCGAAATGCAGTACATTGACAACGCAACTACTACATTCTTTTTTGTGTTTGTTATTTATTCATCGCATCCAAATTAATGTGTTGTTCGATCTACAATTTCATCCCCATCTATCTACTGAAAACTGAAAAAATGATTTTTTAATATAGGGGATATGCCCTAGGAATATTTTTTTAATATCGGGGATATGCCCTGTGAACATACCTGCAGGTATGATTTTAAGCAGAGATCTTGCACCATCCCTGAGAGGACTGATGTTGAGATTGCACCCAAGGTCTGCCAGGTGGAACAGGAACTCCACGTACGAATGTTGCAATGACATCAACTGCAAGAGAAACAAAAGATAAACAAGGATTTTATATGCCTCCGTCCCCCTATGATCTTGGCCATGGTTGCCACATAATCAACAAGAGTGCATGATAAGTTTTTAGAAAATAGTACATTTCTAACTATTACTGCATGAACATTCTTTGTCTTGATCAAAAAACTGTTTGTAATACAAAAAGTTGCAATAGCCACATTTGTCCGGATGTATTTAATTATCTAAATTAATGTAACTTTATTAAAGTGATATATTAAACGAAAGAGCCAGAAAATGACACTCCATCACATTTGTTGCCTTGTTTTAATGTTTTTTTTTTTTTTTCATGTTAAAAGTTGCAATTACAACTATAATGCAGAAGATAATCACTTGTCATGCGAAGTAATCAAACTGAAGAACGTGTCTTGTCAGGTAAGACACAGTTTGAGCTGCGCTGTTGCAATTTTTAAGTGTGCTAGGGTGCAACTAAGTTGCAACTAGTTTAATAGGTTTCAAATTCAGAAGCCATGATAATTAGTTAAGTGCCTACAACAGCCAATATCTAAAATGACATTAATGACTTACCACGCCAGGCAGACATTTCTCAGCCTCCACGTTGGGCCCATCGTAGGGGTGATGGGGCGACCCGCCAGATGAATCGGAGGAGCTGTCGGGTGAGGACGGCATGGTGGAACCCATCTGACACAGCTTGGCTGTGATCAACTGTAGGCAATACATCATGAAAATGAATCATTATTCACATATTCCCTTTAAAGACTTTGTACATAGCCCATCAGGTTCCAGTAGGCAAGGGGTTAAAGTGATGAGGAGGAGGATGTACACGAGGAAAACATAGAAAGAAGAAGAGAAGGGAGTGGTGGAGGAGGTAGTGGAAAGGAGGAAGAGGAGGAAGAGGAGGAACTGACAGAAGAATAGGGCATGGTGGAACCCATCTGAAACAACTTGGCTGTGATCAACTGTGGATCAAGCCCGATTGTAATTTCTATGACCATTTTTTAAAAAAGCCGCACACTTAATGATCCGATCACACTACAGACTGCATATGTGAACTAAAGCAAGATGTGGTATATTTCAGGTACTGAATCATTCATCAGATCAGGGTCTTGTTTCATAAAGACTTTTGCAATAGTTGAAAGTGCCCAATTATTGTAACTATTAGGTCAACAGCCAATCAGCATGGAGTTTTGCAGATGTAGCCATGGTAGCTACAATAATTGGGCACACACCAACAATTGCAAACATTTTATGAAACGGGGCCCAGATGGGATTGTGCATCATCCACTCACCGTTCTATCTCTGAGGGGGATATCCCCCACCAGTCTTCTGTCTTCCGTTGGGTCCAGCAGCTCCCCATTGATGTACAGGTCTAGCCTGGTGGTGGCCAGATTTGCCTTGGCTCTGAAATTGCAAAGAAAATCAACTTAAATTAGATTTTGGACCATATATACCATAAATTAATTTATAGTATGATTGGTTAATTGATTGTATGATCAATTAATTAATTGTATGATTGATCTCAAATCTTTAAGCTACAGGCCTTGACCAGTTGGCCTACAGCCACACAATGATAGCTTCAGGTCAGCATAGTATCACCTATACTACATTTTACTTGTCAGACTGGGCAATAAAATAAAATAATCATGTTCATCCTTATGTTTATTTTTCGGTCGTTCAATTAAATTTTTGTTTTACATTTCAGACAATGTTAATAGTCCAACAAGTCCACAATGACAAAGGGTTCATTTTGGGCCTTGATAAGTCATTACATGGGGACGATTGTGAAATAAAGTTACATCATGACATTTCATTATTTTCTTACAGCAGATTCAACTAAGACCCTTAGAATGTTTAGAAACTATAATGAATTCGGAATTTAAAAAGGTTCATAATTGGTTTTTAAGTAATAAACTTGCTTTAAATATACAGAAAACTCATTTTATGATTTTTGGTAGCAATTCAAATGTTGTGATTAATATAAAAATTAATGATATTGAAATAGATAGAGTAAATTCAATTAAGTTTCTTGGTGTCACAATTGATGAAGATTTGAAATGGAAGAATCATGTTAATAATATCTTGTCTATAATCTCTAGAAATATTGGTGTTATGAATAGAATGAAAGATTTTCTCCCTGAACATGTATTAATATTGTTATATAATTCATTGATACTCCCATATTTGAATTATTGTAATATAAATTGGGGTTCTTGCAATAAATATTTATTAGATAGAATATATAAATTACAAAAAAGAGTTATTAGAATCATTACACAATCTTCATTTTTATCACATACTAGGCCTCTGTTTTTGAAATGTAAAATACTACCTATTTTTGAATTGTATAAATATAATTTGGGTATCTTCATGTACTCATACCATAATAAAATGCTACCTGTCAATTTTAATGCACTTTTTAGTCAAAATATTGATGTTCACTCATATAATACAAGGTCTAAATTTGACTATCGCTCTAACTATGGCCGCTCATTATTTTCTAGAATGAATATTGTTTATACTGGACCAATGTTATGGAACTCTTTACCAGCTGAATTTAAAGAAAGCAAATCTCTTAATACATTTAAATTGAAATTTAAAAATTATTTATTGAAGTCTCTGTAAACTCTTGTATGTATAATAGCATTTCGACAGGTTATGTGTATGTGCTCTTTTTTTAGTGTATAACTTGTATTGTTTATATATTCTTAGATTAGTATACGTTTTGTTGTTGTTGTTGTTCTGTGTTAGTCGCGACCAGACCGGGTGTCTAGGTTCAGGTTGCTTTTAGGGATCAATCTTATAAGTTTTTTTCAAAACTTTTTTTGATTCCTCCATTTATTCATTTTGTTGTTTGCGTGTCTTATTATTGTTTACTATGTCATTCTTTATACTATGCCAATTGTTCTACGTTGTTGTTGTTTTTTAAATGAATTGTGGAAATCAAATCAAATCAAATCAAATCAAACCTTTCCTCCAATTATAAACCAATTCTTTGAACATCTTATCTAGCATCCAATGCCAACTCCCAATGTATGCCTTTAGAAAATCTGTTTCTTTATAATGAAAGCCTAGCTGCATGGATCTGAGCACCATAAAACATGGGACTATTATCACAAGATGTTATAATAAATCATGTTACCTTAGTAGGATCTGTCTCCGGACCGATGCGAGGGACTCGTTTGTGTGCGACCAAATGTCGATATCGTCCACTTGCCGACCCTGGTTTGGGAAACGCACCTGCAGTGTTACGTGCTTGCCCCTGTGCGCCCTGCGAGGTGAAAATAAGTATTGAAACATCAAAATCAAATCAACAAAAAATGAGCAAATACTATATTTCTATCCTTAGTGTCCATTTGAATAGAATAGTTTGAGCAACCAGATGTCGATATCGTCCACCTGTCGACCCTGGTTTGGGAATCGTACCTGCAGTGTTACGTGCTTACCCCTGTGGGCCCTGTAAGGTGAAAAAGGTATTGAAATATGATGGTATGTTCCACTGTAACACTTGTTAATGCTTAGTAGGTATCTATGCAGTACACTGCACAGTTTGGAATGATAAATGGTTTCACTAAACCATAGCTTTTATGATCATATACTTTTACATGACCAAACGGGTGGTACTAGCATTTATCTACAAGTGGTCGCTAGATTGGGTTTGACTGTAATAACTATATTATCAAGACATTCCTGTCATCATACCTGGCCATTGGCAGAATGGTCCTCTCCTCCGTGAAGTCCAGGTCGTATTCACTGATGTACTCTCTCAGGATGGTCAGTATTCTGGTCATCCGCGTCGCCTCATGCTGTACCTGGTCAAGGGTAATCAATAATAATAAATATCATTGTAAATGCTCGTATTGATTATTTATATTGTGTAGTTTTTTTTAAATTGTATTTTATGCTTTATATGATTTATTTGAGTGTAAAATTGCATACAATTTAGCCTTCACGCTACGAATGAGCAATTATGAATAAAAACCATTTATCTATCTATCTATCTATCTATCTATCTATCTATCTATCTATCTATCTATCTATCTATCTATCTATCTATCTATCTATCTATCTATCTATCTATCTATCTATCTATCTATCTATCTATCTATCTATCTATCTATCTATCTATCTATCTATCTAATAATACAATAATAATAGAGATAACAAGAATGATGATAATGATTACATATTTTCAATACCCCAATTTTCTAATAGAAAATATTCTTCATTTATACAAATTTTGAAAGCAATACATTTTTGTTTTAAACATGGTTTTAAATTGTGCTCAATACTTGTAACATTGGCTTCCTTTGACTGCACACTTATTGTTTGAGTTAATTTGTAGCTCTTATGTTTCCTACTTATATTGGAAAGGTGGGCAGTAAGACAATTTATTTAAAATGGTGTAAAGAGTTATTTGAAACATGTTTCAGCTCTATATGATTTTTATTGTAAAATAAACACTATGGCCCGATGCAGAAAGAGTTGTAATCAATTAAAAAGATGCAATTAATGGCAAGTCAGGAAATATGCACATTTGAACCAATTTGCGAATTTAGTCACACGTTCCGACTTGCAATTAATCGCAACTTTACAATCGAATGCAACTCTTTCT
The DNA here is from genome assembly GCA_037951105.1 of Echinarachnius parma. Taxonomy (NCBI): domain Eukaryota; kingdom Metazoa; phylum Echinodermata; class Echinoidea; order Clypeasteroida; family Echinarachniidae; genus Echinarachnius; species Echinarachnius parma. The sequence goes on from JBAMJV010014247.1 coordinate 39,322, forward strand.
GCAACAGCGCCCATGAATGGTTTCCCGATAGAAATTAGTTGACATCGTGCTTACATTTACCTTGTCGGTACACTCCTTGTCTGTTTCCAGTATCCTGATGGTGTCATACATGGCTTTCAGTCTGTCCATACAAGACTGGATGAAATCTTCATGGATGTCACTCTGAATGAAACACACACAAAAAAGGAATGAAAGTTAAACCAAATAATGGGAAGACAGATGAATTATATCTATACAGGGTTCAAACACTTGTTTTCAAGTAAAATTCCATGACTTTTCAAGCCCTTATAGCAAGAACTCCATGACTTTGTATCATACATTGCCTTCAGTCAGTCCATACAAGACTGGATGAAATCTTCATGGATGTCACTCTGAAAGAAACACAAAAAGGAATGACAGTTAAACCAAATACTGGGAAGATAGATAAATTATATGAATACATGGTTCAAACACTTATTTTCAAGTCAAATTCCATTACTTTTCAAGCCCTTAATAGCAAGAATTCCATGACTTCATTGGGTATTATTTCCTGATATGAGCATCAGGTTCCATGACATATACTTCAGCGACATTTGTTACGAGAATAGCGACAATTTTTGTTACAATCAAATAAAATATACTTTTAACATCAATTGAACAAAGATGTTATTTTTACTTGGCTGGCCTGTAGTTTTGGACCAAGGTTGGTACAGGTGTCCTTCAGGATTAACATGGCATTCCTGGCAATGTTAAACCTTACTATCATATGCGACAGTATTTGAGCTATAATCAAAGTTCTGGGCGTGCCCTGGGTGTCTACCCAGGAACCAATGGCCACCAGAAACTCAAGGGTTTTTACACCAATGAAAATTGATAAGGCAATGAGAAAATACTTACTTGGCTGGCCTGCAGCTTTGGACCCAGGTTGGTATAGGTCTCCTTCAGTAGTTCAATGGCCTTGAGCGCGATGTCATCGGTGGAGCAGAGGACGACACGCCACAGATAGTCCAGCCCGATAAGCTCTAGGTCGTCCATCAGGAATGCACGCCGCTTTGGAACCAACTTGCCCTCCTTGGAGTTAACTGCCTTGAAGAACCGGTCAAAACATCTATTCCAAAGAAAATAGAGCAAGCATTGGTTAGAATTACACCAATTCAGATACATTGCAAAAAATTCAGAAATGAATATTGATATTATATCAACTCCAGGTCATCTATCGGGAATGCACGCCGCTTCGGCACCAACTTGCTCTCCTTGGAGTTAACTGCCTTGAAGAACCGGTCAAAACATTTGGAAGAGAACAAGTTATAGAGTACAGAAGCCATGACGTCATAAAAATCTTTTTTTAGAATTTTCAAATTTGAACTTCATTTTCATAAAGAGCATGAAAAATAATGTCTAAATACCGAAAACCAATTGAATATGTTAAGTATTGGCTGAGATATGCCCATCCAAATTAATTTTACTTCAATGGGCAATCAGTGTTATAGTGCACTGGTTCATAAAGTTATTGCCTATTGGGAAAAAAATTAATTCGCATGGACATATCTCAGCCAATACTTAACATATTGATTTTCAGTATTTAGACTTTATTTTGTATGCTCTTTCTGAAAATGAAGTTCAAATTTGAAAATTCTAAAAAAAGGTTTTTATGACATCATAGATGACATCACACTTCACCACTCTATAGTCTTACACTTTTAAAGAGAATGGACATCGAGAGACCCCAAAACAACCCAGTTACCTTCTGGTCATAAATCCGAAGCTTAGATAGATGTATATTATCCTAAAGTCAGCACATTCATTTCTGACTTAAAGTATACAACTATTTAACAAATCAACTCCCAGTACACACATTAAATAAACTTACAACTTTTATAGCCAGAAATCTTTAGGAGTGGATATCTTGTAATACTGTAAAATGTCAATTAACTTTAGTTTACCTTGGGACTCAATTAATTACTGCCAGCAATGCATCATATTTCACCTATCGATTAAACTAACCTAGCATTAGATATAATCAACAAACAAGAATTTTGGTCATCATGTTTCCTACAAATTTATCCCATACACATGGTTTGTTAATACAAGCAATGCATTAAATGTAGCCTAAATATATCCAACAAACAAGAATTCAGTATATGGTATTCAGTATTCAGAATTCAATATGTTTTCTACAAAATGGTTTACTCACTTGAAACTTTTCTCAGCGAGCAACGAAGGGTCCAGTTGTAGGATGTTGTTCTCAAAGAAATCCCTGGTACAATCAAGCTCAGCCTATAGTTCTAAACTGTAATGGCCTAAACATGTGCCATTCCATCCACCCCCATTTCAAGTCTTCTCCTTGCTTCTTCCAACCCTGCCTTTCTTTTCTCTAGTTGATTTGAATACTCTTTATCATCAACAACTCTGTATCAAATATTACTAATTGACTGAAATAACCTTACCTAGCATTAAATATAACCAACTATAAACTAGAATTTGAAACGATATATTTTCCCTCAAAATGGTTTACTAGTACTCACAGTCCTTTCTAGGACTACAAACAGTCCTTTCTAGGACTACCAACAGTCCTTTCTAGGACTACCAACAGTCCTTTCTAGGACTACCATAGTCCTTTTCAGGACTCACCAATCCACGCATCTCACATGGTGCAACCGCAAACCACACGTATTAGTACTCACTTGATGCCGTTCTCGGTGAGCAACGAAGGTTCCAACTGTAGGATGTTGTTCTCAAAGAAATCCCTGTTGATCTCTGGATCTAGGTCTGGCTCCTCTCCCATCAACTAAGTGATAAAATAGATATTGTCATGAATGTATTAGGAAGGCGTCAAAATTAAATATAGCGGGAGGCAGCGGGAACCCGCAGTGGCCCGCACATGAATGATATGCGCGACACGCTCTCCTGAAATGCGTTCTGACCGCAAGGGAACGATGCAACATCGCACGCAAGAACAAAACATGCATTTAGCCGGAATAAATTTTGAGTGCGCACCATTTACAACTGCGCACAAAACTGTTCCAAGCAGGATCCTGCGGTAGGACGGCAGTGATGATGTTGATGCCTCCCCTTACATTCTTTTTTGTATGAGAATTATTCATTACTTTTCAGGCAAACTTGGTCAGTAAGATATAATCGTTGTATTAAAAATGAATTTATATGAACAACATTCTGATTCATCAAGAGCATTGCACATCATTTATCAAATGAAATTCAATGTCATTCCAATTTTAACTTGCTAATCTCTCAGCGAAAGACAATTTTGTCAAGCACCGACATCATTTTGTCATATCCTTAATTATCTTCCCACTTTATTAACAAAACAAATCTTATTATTTTCTTATTCCTCTCTATGTATATGCATGAATGCATTATTTCATCTTCGATAAGAAAAGATTCTGAATTCTTCATGTTCTCGAGTTGTTATTTTTTCTCATTCTTAGGAATGTATTATTTCATCAGAAATTCTGTTTTACTATTTTTATATGTAGATGTGTTACTTACCTTTGAAAACCATTTAAAGCACGCTTCCCGGTCACTCACATACACAGAGTTCTCTGCTAGACAATTCCAAATCTGAAAAAGAACAAAACAAGAATAAGATGTAAATTAAGTGGGGTATTACCAATTTGAAAATATGGCAAACTTTTGATGTTCCCTAAGTTATTCAAGTTGGATATTTTTACCATTAAGCAAAAATAATACATGTTGATTTTTTTATGGTAATTATAATTTACAGAAGTCTGATTTATGAATCCAAATCAACTTTAATAACCGGAGCCCTTCAAAAAGGAATATGCCTGAACACCCACTCATGATAATAAGTACTCAATGTTGTCTCACCTCCTTTGCTTGTGGAGCACATAACCACAGCTGGCCATCCTTCAACAGAAACCTGCAAATAATTAAATTTGATTTGCAAATTTAAAAATCATAACAAAAATCAGTTAATAGAAACATTGTCAAAATCCTCAAAAATTACTTGGAATAATTTCCTTCACACATGATGTGATAAAAATGTTAATACAATTAAATTACTTATAGAATAGGTACAATTAGTTACAAACTTCATGCTCAAATGTTTTAAAACAAAACCCAACATGAGGGCATCCTTGATGATGAAACTTTGGTTACCCTATGCTGGATATTAACTCTTTTTTTCCTTTTGTAACATGCAAGAATCTAAAATAGGAGTTATCTATAAACTATACTGGCCCACACCAAAATTAGGTTGTCCTAAACAAAGTAAAATATTAAAAAGATTGTAGACTTTGGTTGCAGGTGTAGGTAAATAAATTGGACTGAAATACAATATTGCTAGCCCAAAGCTGCCTTTTTGAAGCTGTCACTTACCTCAAGAAGTTGAGTCTCTCTTGGACTTGTTGCACATGACAATATCTGCTCTGCTCTGATATATTGTGTGGATCTAATGTAGGATTTTCTATATTTAAAAAACAAACAAACAAACAAAGGAGATTATTATTATTATTTATTTTTGGCAAAAGAAACTTACAAGAAAATCATCATCATACAAATTATCATCACCGTCTTTGTCGTCGTGTAAGGGTCATCGTCATCATCATTACCATCATTGTTATTGCCATTATCAGTATCATTATGAAGGTGATTGTTACTTTTGTCAGGAGAAAGAGTTCTACCCATCAAAACAGTCTGCATCCAACCTACGCAATAAATGTTTTGTCTACCTCTATCAAACTGTCTTGGCCAGTTAATATAACAAACAAGTGTTTGGCAAGAAGAAAGGCAAGAGTGGATCTCACTGGCCCTACCGTCCCTCCCCCCCCCCCCCCCCTCCCCATTCAAAACTTGGCAGGAATTGCTCTCTTACCTTTATCAAACTGCCTTGACCAGTTAATTATTCATCACTTCATGTATCCCAAGAGGGGATCCCACAGGCCCTCCCGTTCCCCCTTTCAAAACCTGGCAGGAATTGCTCTCTTACCTTTAGCAAACTGCCTCGCCCGGTTCATGTAACTGGACAGGTTTTCCGCTACTAAGGTAACTAGCGAGTGTTTGGTCTGAAGGGAGTTAATCACGTCATGTCGATATTGCACATGAGAACTGCGCTGCGCAGTGGGGTAGTTCTGAGGAGCCTGTGTGGAAAGAAAACCAAATACAAATTTTAGATTAGTTATTGTAATATTTCCTTCATGCATCTCTACTCTCAAATGTTTAAGCCTTAGAATTACTACGCAATATGTACTAATCAGAATTTTAAATTTTTTTACTGAATTTTTAACTTAATCTTATAAACGATTCTAGTTTCATCTCTCCAAACCTCTTTGTCATATTGCACTGTTAATCCCGATCAGGGGACAACTGTTCGATGTTCGATAAGTCAATCATGCATATGTTTGTACCCAGTGTGAGCGATGTTTATTTATGTGATAATACGCTCATCGACAAGACTCAGAGCGCATGCCAAGCAATTACTGTATACAGGATCCTATGCGCACACGCATTGTTTAAAATTGAAGTAGGCAGAAGCATTTAGGGCCACTGTACATCTACGGACATAACCGATACTAAGCGAGGCGCAGATATACTCTCTCACCAAAACTAATCGCTAGGTTGCGCTAGCTTCAGTATGAACTGTATGAACACTATGGGGATAGTAAATTCTAGAAGGGAACAGGGCGAGTGAGAAATGGATGTGTGAACTCATCTCACCTCTGCAAAAAGGCTGCATATTTCTTTGATCTGCTTGAGGGCTGGAATGACCCAGTTGTCTTTGCGGAGCTCCTCCACACTCTCTGGTCCTATTCCCAGCAAAGCTCAAGGTTATTGGCATATTTGATTTATATCTCAGGAACTGTTGGATTATCTCCAACATGTTAACCTATTTCCTACGGGAACCTGGTGTACACCCTGAATTAACTCAACATGGATTGCAAAATCTAGAGGGAACCTGGTGGGCCCTGTATTAACTCTATGGGGTTTGCAAATTCTAGCAGGGGAAAGGATGAGAAAAGGAACTGGAGAAGTTGTCTCACCTCAGCAAAGAGGCTGCATATTTCTTTGATCTGCTTGAGGGCTGGAATGACCCAGTTGTCTTTACGCAGCTCCTCCACAAACTTGTCGATCCAGTGCAGCTTCTGGGTATCTCGATCCTGCAAGGAACGAGAGAACAAGGACAATTGTGCAGTGATAAAAAGTACATTCAATGTTGGGCTCAGATTCATTCAACCCCCCAAAATGATTAAAGAGCATTATAAATTATCATCAAGTTCAAAACAAAACAGAGTCCTTGCAACAAGAAAGGTATATAAAGCTATAAAGTAACCACATATAATAGCGACCTGTAGGAAACATGAATAATAATTGCCACTTTACACATGTGACCTCTATAAATAGACAAATTATGTAACATTGTTCTTCTCTGGAGAAGATCAGTTTATATAGTTACAATAGGCAGGTTGGCTGCTATAGACATGTGGCAATATATATCCATAATGGCTTAGACCAAATAAGGTTAGATGGTTAGAACAAATTGGTATTAGATGAAATGCTTGTAGACCAAATGATTTAAACCATATACATTACAGGAACACAGACCCAACAACCAATGACAAAAGAGTTCTAGGAATATTTAGACATACAGCGACACCACAACCAATGACAAAAGAGTTCTAGGAATATTAGACATACAGCGACCCCACAACCAATGACAAAAGAGTTCTAGGAAATTATCAGACATACATGTACCTGTGAGCAGCTATAGTCCAGGATCTTGGTGTGGGCGTGGAGGGCCTGGTCCATGATGTCGGTGGGCACGTCGTGCTGGTGGGCCAGGGTCCAGAGCAGGGACAGGACCTTGTGGGCCATCAGACCGTCCTTGTCGTCCTCCGCCAGACGTCGGATCAGCTCCAGCAGCTTCTCCCGCTGCTTGGTGCTCGCACCGGTCCAACTCTCCTGCAAACACAAAATTTAATGTTTATATTCATACTTTTTCTCTTATCTTAGTTTTATCTGATACAAGCACCACCTTCAGTCAGTATATAGAACCATTACATTTTACAAATGAGTGGATCACAATGACTAATAACAACCTTTTTTGCCATAGTTTACACACTAATACAAACTTGAGAAACATAAAAGTTATAATTATACTGTCAAAACGGTGTATAGAGACCACCCAAGGTACAGTGGAGATACAAACATAGACAGGTTCCATAATATAGTTTATTCAGTAGAAATCACTATTGGTGGCCATTATAGGCAGGTTAGCTGTCATAGATAGGTGGCCACTTAGACAGGTATGACTTTATCAAAATTCAAAACATTTCTCTACTAGAGTAAATAGTCAATGAATGTTTATGATTTCACATGAAAAAGATACAACTTCAACTAACAACTTCACTTTGGCAAATTAATATTTGTCTTCTGAAATATGCATTGTCGAACCCTAAAATGATAATAAATGCAAAGCAACATAAATGTTGCTTTAGGACGATACATGACAGACAATAATCAATAGCTCACTTGGAAGCAATCAAAGAGATGATCAAGTTGTTCGGGGGAGAAGTCCCAGGCAAGTTTGGCTAGAAGATCATGGACATTCTTCACAATGGCTTCGTGCTTCCCAACCTATCCATACGCAAAAGAAACAAAATAAAGTATCATTTCATTTTTCAATAATAAAAACGGTACAGTGTAAAAATTGACAGGTATTTGCCTTAGAAGCAAAGTGCTTGTTAACGGCAAACCCATGTAAACAGAATCAAAATCAAAACAAAAGAAATTATTTGTATACATTACTTTAAGCATGGAAATTTCACTAAGAAACATAACCTAAACATTTAACAATAACAAGTACAGAAGACAACAACAACAAAAACACAACGTCGATACTCAATAATTAGTGAACAATTGAAGTTTAAAGATGCGTTTAAAGATGGTACAATTATTAATATTCTGCAAATCTGAGTTAAGTTTGTTCCATTCTACAACTCCCTGGTATTTTATCGAGCGCTGTAAAAATTTTAGGTAAACGTTGGTGTACAAATTTATGCATAAAAAGAACAACATTAAATAATACATTGTCAAGTATATTCAATAACTGCATTGATTTAAAAAGAGGTGCAGTATGAGCTCTAAAATGCATATTAAAACAAATTCTGATAGCTTTTTTCTGTAAGATTAAGAGTCTTCTTAAATGTGAATTACTTGCACTTCCCCATACCAAATTGCAGTAAGTAAAATGTGGTAGAATAACAGACTTATATAGCATTTTTAAGGATTTCAATGGCAAGAAAGAGCGTAACTTAAAAAGCATACCAATATACATACTAGTCTTTTTACATACATAATCAATGTGTTTTATCCAAGATAGTTCATTGTCTACAACAACGCCTAAAAAATTAATGCTTTCAACTTTCTCAACAATTATACGATCAATTTGAAGTTGTGGAGTCTCTAACACCCTCTTCACCCTCTGATAATCAAACACCATATATTTAGTTTTTGACGTATTAATCTGTAGCCCATTTTCATGGAACCAGTTACAAACGCTCAACATCTCATAATTTGCCTGTGCCATTAACGTGTCTAGATTACTATTTGACAAAAATAAATTAGTATCATCAGCATACAAAAGAAATTTCAAGACATTAGATGAATTAATAATGTCATTAATAAATAAAAGAAATAACAGCGGTCCGAGTATGCTTCCCTGCGGAACACCCTGTTTAATACGGAGAATTTGGGAATTAACATCGCAATATGTAGTGTATTGACAACGGGAAGAAAGATAGCCTGAGAACCACTGAAGAGGAACGCCTCGGACACCATAATGGTTCAATTTGTACAACAGAACATCATGACTTAAACAATCAAACGCTTTACTCAAGTCAATATAAATACCTACAGCATATTCGTTTTTTTTAAAGAAAGAGTAAAGTAATTCTGTTGCGTAAAGTAGGGCAGTTTCAGTTGAATGATATTTTCGAAAACCAAATTGCTGGGAAATAATAATATTATTTTTATCAAGAAAGTCAGAAAGTCGTTTATAAACTAATCGCTCAAGTATTTTTGAAAAAGTAGATAATAATGATATCGGGCGATAATTTGTAATTAAGTGTGGGTCACCCTTTTTCAGGACAGGGATGACTTTATTGTCTCGGGGAAAATTCCAGTTATAAGTGATAAATTAAAAATTTTAGAAAGTGGTTCTGCAATAAAATGTATGATCTTTTTCAATTGAAAAGAAGAGAAACCATCGTGACCAGCTGAATGGCTAAGTTTTAATTGTTTAGTAATTTGAATTAATTCTATTGGGTTTGTTGGGGAAATAAAAAATGATTGTTTACAAGATAATTCTGGAACCCAGGGGTATTATCAGATTGAATGAAAGATCCAGAGTTCACAAAATATGAATTAAAAGCGTTGGCAATATTACTATGACCTAATAACTTCTCACCATTGTGATGAAAGTGTGATGGCAAATTAGATGGACGCTTACCGAGCAAGTCATTTAAAATTGTCCAAGTTTTCTTTAAATTAAAACGACTTTTTTCAAGGATCCTTGCAAAATGCGCCTTCTTTGCCTGACGAATTAAATTTGTCAATACATTACGATAAGCAGCGTATTTGCGTTTACTTGAATTAGACTTATTTCTCAAATACTGCTTGTATAGACGTTGTTTTTTATCAATAGACTTAAGAATGCCTTTTGTTACCCAAGGATTTTTCGGGAGATTTCTGCGACTAGGGGTAAGTAGGCTAGAATGAGAAGAGACAAGCTCTGATAGTTTATCAATAAAAGTATTATACACGTTGTTAACATCATTATCTCTTAATACGAACGACCATTGTAATGAACACAACTGAGCAGAAAGTGATTGAAAGTCAACTTTAGATTGTGTGGGTTTATTACGAGTGAATTGGCGGGATTCTATAGTGGGCGTAAACCGAGTTACTTGAAAAATAGGAAAGTGGTCGGATAAATCAGAATACAAAATACCTGGTAAGATGGGTCTATCAAGAACATTGGTGAATATATTATCAATAAAAGTACAGGATCTGTTTGTTACACGAGTTGGTTTACAGATTAAAGGATAACAGGAATACGAGTACATTAAGTTTAAGAAGTTATTTGTGTCAGTGATTAACTGATCAATATATGTTAGCAAAAATATCAAATATATTATGTATAGTATCATTCAGTTTGGAAAGTGATGATTACTCATAAACAAAATTAACATTCCATTTACTAAAGATCATTATGCCCAAGAAGTGACGAGATGCATAAAAACATTAGAAAACAAAAATGTTTTAATGAGAAATACTCAAAACTCTATTTACATCCCATCAGACTCAATTTGGTAAACTCCCAATGTTTAGATAACTATGACAACTAAAACAACATTCAAATGTCAAATACTGTACGAGTCGTCTATGGTATAAAGTATGAGCCCTTCTTACTTCTTAAAATATCATAGGATCTCTCCTTGTTTGTATTCAGCTTGATTTTTGGATGTTTTGGCTGGGCTTGTTAGTATGGTAGTTTGTTGTTTTACTAGATTCAAAGATACCAATTGTCTTTCTATTTACCCATTTTCAACAATCTTCCATATCATAAAAATCAGACTCTGCATTTGTTAGAACATGTATGTTCTTTTGATTGTATATTTATTTGTTTGCATATCTATTTGTTTGTTTATTAGTTATGATGCCCGTCTTTGTGTCTGTTTATTTGTCCATGATTTGTATCTGTTAGTTGATGTTTGTCTGTGAGTTACTTAGTTGGTTTCTTACCTGAGCTGCCCAGATGTTATCCAGGTCCTCCATGGTGAAAGCCTTTTCCTTGATCACAAACCTCAGAATTGTTGTTTGTTTGTTTGTTAGTTATGATGCTTGTCTTTTTGTCTGTTTGTTAATTTGTCCATTTGTATCTGTTAGTTGATGTTTGTCTGTGAGTTTCTTAGTTTGTTTCTTACCTGAGCAGCCCAGATGTTATCCAGGTCCTCCATGGTGAGAGCCTTTTCCTTGATCACAAACCTCAGAATCTTCTCCAGCTTCTCAACATACTGTCAAGAATATATGAATGATGATACAAAATAAATATAAAGCAGTACAAAAATGACTCAACTTTAACCCTAAATAGCCCG
>JBAMJV010014248.1:0-20000 GCA_037951105.1 Echinarachnius parma
ATTCATATATATCTTTAAAACCAAAGAAAAATTTGGACAAACAAAATCTGTTCCATCTTTTCTATTGGGATTACGAATACAATAAGGTATGTGAGAACAGCAGGGGTTCTAAATAAATATTGAGGATTTTGAAAATGTTAACAGATCCCTTTATAATACCAGTTTATATAACCTAGAATCTTGGTATACTATACAAATCAACTAATATGTATGTAAAATGTAACAAAGAAAATATAATGCGCAAACAAAATTCTTGTTCAGCAATGATAAATATGACGTAGTGCCGACGCATCCCCGCCCACGGCCAAGTCACTTGAAGCTTTGTTCAAAGTCGCCCCATCGCAGTTTCAGCACTGCTTCCGTAATTCATAATTTTGTTTTACTGTTGTTATGGATTTCACACATCACACAGTTGACATATCAGATTACAGAAATACATATTATATCAGCAATTTGCCAGTTCTGTTTACAAATGTCAACAAGGTTAGTAGATCCCTTAAACTAAAAACAGGGCAGTTAATATAGTAGGGCAGCCCCATATGCCTGGGGTGGGGGGGGGGGGGGGGGGGGGGGGGGGAGGGTGGCCGACTTTGTCCAAAAGCAATTAACTACATAGCCTCATATGATTTACCATCCCAATGCAAATTGTTTAATAATTTTTTCCAGTTTGCTTAAAGTGGCCTCGAATTCAAAGGGGGCGCAACATGTGATTTCAAGATTGACTGTGGTAAAATGGGCGGGCTAAGAGAGTCACTGATGATTATTAAACTGTTGAAAACTGGCATTTTTGTAATGAAGTATATCTTTAATACGATTCAGACTAGAATATTGACCTGAATGGTATTTGAATGTAGCACTTTAATGAGGGTTACTCTGATGTAATTTACTCAGGGGGGAAATGTGGTAATTTTACAAGAACACGGATATCTGTTGGGCAATCGGACGAGGATGTCAGAATAGTTTCCTTGTCAGGAAAAAAATATAAATTGCATTGATTCGAAATACATTCAATATAATTCGTAATCATAATATTTTTGTAGTTACACATATTCGGGCAAAGCTCCTAGTGGTAGGATATTCCATGTTTGCTTATTTGTTTAAAGTTTTATTCTAATAATTTATTTAGGAATGCAAGTGTTTTTCGCTAGAGACAGATCGTGTTTACGAATAGAAAAAAAAGAAACGAGCACTGGTCTATCAAGTCTAGTTGAGGACGAAATCTTCCCGGCGATGTCACGTTGTATTCAAAGGTAGGACAAATGATCGTTATGGAGGTGAAAATGAACCCGTATTTGTGGTGTTTCGCCTCGTTATACACTTTCAGCAAATTATTCACCCCTTTTAAAAAGAGGGGTATAAATCGGCATCTTTTAAAAAGGGGAGGGGGATAAAAATTGGCATCCAACAATTTCAAGGTATACATAAACCAAAATACCCCTTTAAAATACGTACACAGAAACAAATTATACAATTTACCCTTCATGAAATGGACCCCTTTTTAATGAAATATTTATGAAATATGTACCATTTTTCATATAGTCTTTACCCTGTTTGTCCATTTCCGCGATTTTTAATTTATTCACAAACACTCGCAAAAATACCCCCCCCCCCCCCTTTTGCGTAATTGTAAATGATAATGCATATACACGGCCAATGCGAAGTGACATAACCGGAAATTTGTTATATCCGTGGTAAGGATATGAAAGTATGAGCTAAATTTAAATCAATAAATGTATACTTCAAGTGTCGTTTGTAAGTATGTAACCTTGATGTTAGAAATAAAAGTGCGTGTAAATCAGAGAACTCAAGCGGTTTGAAACTCATGCACTTGAATAACTCTAATGATTTGTTCGAACATTTAATATGGGAAGCTCTATTTCGAGACAAGCTGACAGGTTATTTCTCTTTCAGTCTTGTTCTGTTTAATACATGCATATGGACATGCAAGGTGTGATCATTTGTATTTAGTGCGGTAAAGTATCAGGCTGCATCACTCGAAATGGCATTCACATGGTCGCCCGCAATCCTGATGTTAATATTTTCTCATGAATGCTTCGTTTTAGGTAACCTTCTGATTAGCGCAAATGTGTAATTTATTTGTACAAATACATACAGTTTATTTTCAGTATTAATGCATTAATATTGTTAGGTCAGAGATCATTGGTTCGTTTTTACCAGAGAGTCATCATTTATTGTAGGTTGTAACTGCCAGAATCATATTTTTATTTTGAAACGATTTAATTTGTATATAGTATTTTGTAATAGTTTAGCTCACATGCACGTTATTGCTGTCAAGTTAGCCGCATAATTTTTCGAGCTGAAGGAAATATAATAATGCACTCAATTATTGAACCTGCTTGAAATGTCCGCCAGGGAGACATACAAATTGTTTTTTGTTTTTTTCAGACGGAGGACATTCACGGAGGATGGTACGTAGAGCAAGATTGACTGTTGTTTGTAAATGAGTTTAGCGATGGAGATTTTAACAGGAAGAAACGTATTACAAGTCTATAACATAAATGTTTTGAGAGTCATTATAGGGCCTAAATTTTCGATCCTAGCAGAATCTTCTTCAGAGGCTATAAAGTGACGATAATACAAACAGAAACAGCATATATACCTCGCACAAAAAGTTCCGCAATCGAGGTTTGCACATTAATAACTTTTTTATTACGCTATTACCATTAATAAATTTGGTATCATTGGAAAGCGTGAATCCTCCTCTTTACATTGATATAACATTTGCTATGAACATGATGAATATTTTATCATGGAATGTGCATTGCATCCAAATGTAGGGCAAAGTCAAAAGTGAAATGTTGCAAAATGCACTGATTTTGTTAACAGAGTGCCTTCCTTGGCTTGAATTGGGGTGAGGTGGTCATGCATTCAAGCCACGTTTTAATCTTCAAACAAAAGGAAGACACACTGTTGACAAAATCAGTGCATTTTGCAACATTTCATTTTTTACTTTGCCCTACATTCGGATGTAATGCACATTCCATGATAAAATATCCATAGCAAATGTTATATCAATGTAAGGAGGAGGATTCACGCTTTCCAATGATACCAAATTTATGAATGGTAATAACGTAATAGGCATTCAAGTCACATTTTAATCTTCAAACAAAAGGAAGGCCCTTTGTTGACAGAATCAGTGCATTTTGCAACATTTCACTTTTGACTTTGCCCTACATTTGGATGCAATGCACATTCCATGATGACATACTCATAGCAAATGTTATATCAATGTAAAGGGGAGAATTCACGCTTTCCAATGATACCAAATCTATCAATGGTAATAACCTAATAGAAAAGTTATTAATGCGCAAACCTCGATTGCGGAACTTTTTGTGCGAAGTATATATACACATATACATGTAGGTACACATGCTAAGAAACTGAGGAAGGGGATGGAGACATGGAACAATGAAAGGGCTGTGAGTGGCCAATCAGACTAGGCTGGGATTGGAGGAAATGCACACAAAGAGGATGTTATGTAACAAGGAGCAAGGAGCAAGGTGTTGGAGTGTGGGTCATGATAAATGTTTTATAACACTAATTTGTATTTTGATATGAAATATATATGACATTGACTATTTGTATTATTGTTATCGTTCAATAATTGTATCTATGATCATGATGATACTAATTTGTACTTTTCTTGACATATTAACACTACTTAAAAATCATTATTGAATGCAAAGTTTTGATTGTTACAATATGCATAGCCTATCAAGGGAGCTATGGTCCGTTGAAGGATGGAATGAGATCCCGACAAGGTGGTAAGGTCAGCCTCCCGTGCATAAATCTAAGTTCATGCCAGCACGATCCTGATTATGGATGGATGAAGTGGAAACGGAATGATGAGATCCTTCTCAGAAAATACTGCCGAAGCCCTAGGCAACCATGTTCTGTTTACATCAAAGATTCAGACAAATATGGACTTGATACGAACGGACTGAGCACTGGCAATAATTTGATCATACGAAACTTGGAGTTAACCGACAGTGGGACATACATGTAACTGTGGAGTATTGGATGTTGCGAATATCACACTCGTGGTAGAGGACATAGGTAAGTATGTTAATGTTAAATGGATCTAATAACTTTGTTGACACGTGCAAAAAGTGATGAGTGGTTAATACAATGTATATTGATGTGCACTTGGTGCACTTGGTGCACTTGGTGTTGTGTGCAAATTTCAAGGTAAATGGACATTATATTGCCGAGTAATGAGCAAAAATGCAAAGTGATATTCACTATTACTCATTGTACCCACTTTGTACACGATTTTTACGATCCAGTGGATAAGTTAACATCTGAACACTTCAATCGTAAATATCTGTCTAACAAAAGGGAAATTTGAAAAACTGTAACGTGTCCGATGATTTTATTGTTAATACGAATACAACAAGGTATGAGGAAACCGCTTAAATTCCAATTGGATTTGGAGGATTTGGTCAATGATATCAGAATCAGTAAGGTAAACAATTTAAGAAGGGGAGGGGGCCAATAATGTGATACAAGTTGGAAATGTAAATTAATCATGAATTGTTTTATTCACGCCCTCCGTTTTACGACATGTTATTGTGAGTGCATCACTCCAAATGTTTAGTATCATATTACACTTAAAGGGGAAGGAACTCCTAGCCTTTTGACTTACTGGATGTGATGAGAGCATAACTCTTGTCATTTCTAGTCACTTATTTCCTCATGAATATTCCCAATAATGAAAATAATCAATATTTTATGGCCCACTGTCGTCTGCTTTCAATGCCAACAGGAGGCGGCCATTAGCGGGTTACGATAATGCTATGGTGTTCTCCGCCTGCCACGTCATTTCACCGCGAGTAGTTGAAGAAATGGCCGCCTCCTATGGGCATTGAAAGCAGACGACAGTGGTCCATAAAATATTGATTATTTTTGTAATCGGGAATATTCATGAGGAAATAAGTGATAGCAATGATAGTAGTTATGCTCTCATCACATCCAGTAAGTCCAAAGGATAAGGGTTAATTCCCCTTTAATGAAAACAAAAGTTGACACATTACGCATTTAATTATATGAATATCATGATCAATTTAGTATGTGTTATGCTATTGCTTTATTACACAAGACACAGTGAATACTATGTATCATATACAACTTTTTTTCTTTCTAAATAGTGTCTGTTTTGTCTGTTTTTGTATGTGTCAACAGAAAAGAGGGGGGGGGGGGGTGATTACCCCCCCCCCCCCCCCCCCCTCCACCTCCCCGACTATCGCATAGCCAATACAACACTTAGAACCATACTTTATGTATGCTTTGCTGCAATTATGTGTGTCGTTCTTTGGCATGATCTTTTTTTCTCACAGTTACTATCATTTAAAGTGTGTTATTTGGCTAACCTTTTATATACTTAACTCATTGGGTGGCTTAGCTTGGCTTAGCTAGTTTTCTGGTTCTTGGTGCACACGTGTGTCCTGAAATATCTACCGTACATTGTATTTGAATGCTGTATGTTAACACAGGGTTTGGTTTGAAATCAACTGTTTGTTGTATTATGATGATTACGTAATAATTCTCTCATTTCTGAACACCAAATTAAAGGTATTTGTACAGCGTGTCCCAGATAAAACGAAACCGGATTTCAGGGCAGAAATTTTCTGTCAAAATGAATAATTTCATTAATGAGATATACATGAATAAAAAACTCTGTTTCTCTTCTTTCATTTGATTTACAAGTTACGGTACATAATTCACGCATGACTGAATTAGAACAATGGACATTGGTGTTACCAAAATTCCATTTGCACGCAGAAATTGCAGGTCTGGGTGAGTTTTAAAGGGACAGTCCCTCTTTTACAAAACGTCTGAACAGTTTCCAGTTGACGGATGGGGATGAATGAAACACACACAAAAAAATCAGATCGAACAGCCATATAATTTGGATTATATGAATGAAAAAACGAATGCGTCCCTCCATCAGACTATTTATCGGTCAATAAAAGAGTTTAACTGATTTAGCATAATATTACAACTATATTGTACTTATTCTTGTAAAGGTATTGTGAAGCCGACATTTGTAAAGGTATGTCACGGAAAAAAATCTCAATAATGAAGAATATGTAAGTACATGTATGATGTAGTCAGTTTAAGCGAGGTTTGGTTATTTTGCCTAGTGTGCGGTCATGCTATTCTTATGTGTGCGCGGGTCAGGTAGCTAGCGCGGGTCACGTAGGGGTCACGCATAGCGTTGTGGTACTTCATGGAATCCGTGTACGAACTTCCTCACTGGGGGTGAATATACGTATAATGCACAATTGTTTGTTGGACGATGGTTTATTAGTTTTAGGTCTATAACTCCACGAAAAAGATATTTCAAGCCCTAATTTGTTCAGGAATGCTATTAAATTACCTTTTCTTTCATATAAAGACAATAACATCGCAACTTTTTAAATTTGGCTTGCAAAAGGTTGTAAACGTACTTATTTTGAAAAAAGGACAAACACCGCACACAATTTCATATTTTTATCTTTTATATGACTCCTCATGATTTAAACAAAAATGATTTATGCCAGAGAACGAGTACAATGAAAACATGTTTGATATCATCCCAAATGAGGACTTTTCCTGATAAAACATGTTTTCCCTGATCACCATGTTTGTGTACGTTCACTCATCGTCAAGTCCATTGTCAGCTGCTAAGTCAGGAAAGCTGAGCGATTATAACTCAACTATTCATTTGGGCAAATCAGGCATGTTTTCATTGTACTCGTTCTCTGGCATACATCGTTTATTTCTTGTGCGTAAGGTGTCTTATAAAAGATTTTAAACAGATGAATTTTTATGCAGTCTTTGTCCTTTTTCAAAATAAGTAGGTTTACTACCCTAGAAACACACCCAAAATTGCAATTTCGGCGTGCAAATGGAATTTTCTTATTCAGTTATACGTGGATTATGTGCCATAAATTCTATATCAAATAAAAGAAGAGAAACAGAGCTTTCATTCATGTATATCTCACCAAAGAAATTATTTATTATGACAGAAAAATTATTCCATGACATCCGGTTTCGTTTTTTCTGGGACACTCTGTATAATATGTCTGAATGTATTCGTCAAGCTGTATTATGTTATCATAAGTATTGTGTCATATCTTTTATATATTCATATGTGTTTGATTTATGTTGTTCAAAGTTGGTATATATGTGGGATTATTCTGAAATTGAAATTAAAAGTATGATGTCATAAAGAATAAATACTTTTCGCTATTCTTTACATATTTCTTTACAATCTCAGATCCTCCGCCAAAACCAGTCAATTTCACTGTCATCACATCCTTGACAACATCTTCGTCACTTCTTGTTGCCTGGGCAAGAAGTCTGGGCGTAACTGAAAGTGACATATACATGATTCAATACTGTAATGTTGATGTAAATGAAACAGACGCATGCGCTACTTTAACTGGAGTATTTGGTAAAAATGCAACAATAGATGACCTCTCTGCATTTACTTGGTATCATCTAAGTATTTTGTCCACGAATGGCGCTGGAAATAGCAGCGAGGTCCATACAAATGCCTCAACTGCACGTGAGTATATTTATCTTAACACTGAGCTTTCCTTATATTAGGTAAATAACATTATCACCTATTCACACTTTCGGCTCCATTAATCGGCATTTAGAATGGCCAATAATCATGCATTGTCATACAGAGAAAACCCATTTTAATTGATTATTCTATATAATGCAAACGTAGGAAATTGATTATAATATATCCCTTTCCAAACAAAATAAACAAACTGCTTGTTTCGAGCTTACTTCTCTCATTAAAATTGTACCTCCTTCCACCATTTGATGAAACATTGCGCCTGAACTGTAGAAATACATGTATAAAGAATGTATAAGAAGGAAGAAAGTGAGTAAGTACAATACTTAATATAAAAGCACACATACCAACTACAGTCAGTAGCGTCGATCCTGGGGGGCAGGTGGGCGGTTGCCCCCCCCCCTCCCCCAATTAAAATATGGGGGGGGGGGGGCGAACATATCATTTCGCCCCCCCCCCCCCCCCCCCAATAATTCCAAAAATGAGAAAGACAAAAATCGAGTGATATAATGCCAAAGAGGGGAAAGACACATTTATCAATAATTAATCTTCAAAATAGCTGTTTTTTTTTGTTTGAAAAGGACTGTAAATCTCTTTTTTTTCAGTTTCTCAGTTTCTCATATTGCAAGTTTCATTTCGGTTGCGGGAACTCACCTTTCGAAATGTGTTGGGCAGTGTAATTTCTCAAACGCACACCTCAAACGAAGTTTATTTAGCCCTCATCACACCGTCACAGAAAATAAAATAATCTGAAATAATATATCTTTTAGTCAATTCGGTCCATATGCGCGGAACGCAAATGAAATTGGAATATCATGTCCCCCCACATTTGAAAGTGGAGGAGATTGTCGCCCTCCCTTTGTCATTATGTATGTTTGGTTCCATACTTATATACTTCATATTACGTGTAATTTCTGTCTTCTGTCTGGCTTCCTCGCAATGTCTACCCTCCACTTTTGAGAAGTTGTTGACGCCCTTGCTTAGTTTCATGGGAGCTCAATGCCCTAGACTATATCGATGGCTCTATAGTATACAGGATCACGTGGATCCATCTCATGCAAGGCTCAATCTTTTTCCTCGCTATGCCCTTTAAAAATACGTTACGAGCAGGTTCACTATTTTATACAATTTTAACACCCATGATAGGAGTTGAAATCTAAAAGCTTCCCCATTATTGTCCCAAAATGTGGGTGCCCCCAAAGTCAGGTCTTCGAGCCATTAAGACACTTTCAATGTGCGCATAATAAACTTTCGGGCATGCCAATGTGGGGCTTTTAGCTCTCTCAGTGGTCACTCTGGAAATTTGTTTAATTGATGTTGTCTGGGAAATATTTGGAGAGCTGTAAACTCGTCTTGTGTACGGCTACATCCACCTATAAACACGATTACAAAGACAATATGAAGTTTTGCATTCTTCTTAGACCTCAGCTCGGGTATTTTCAATGCTAGTCCTAAATGGGATACAATTAGCATGTTTACCACTCTGGCCGAGGACAAATATACTATCAAACGATATATTAATGATGTTGTCGATATGTTCCATCCATAACATAACATTATTTTAATAAAGAGATGGAGAAGTGTTCCCATTTCAGTAATTTCGAATGAATATCTTTTTTTAGTTATATTATTTTTCTTGTTATGTATATAATAATTTTAAATAATCTATAAAATATGTACAAATATAATGCAGAATACCTAGTCAGTAATTTGTAACTGAGAAATGTATCTATCGGTTAGCTAATGTGTCAACAAGTAAAAAATGACTGTTGCAAATTATTTTCGACTTCCTTGTTTTCTATCCGCACACATTTAGCACTTTCGCCAGACCATTATGGTAAGTGAAGAGTCATGTTTCATTTTCGTTACCCTTTCACACACTTTTCAAGTACATGTCAACACATAAACCACGTCTTGCATGCAAGGTTTAAACAGAGTTAAAGGTAATATTTCGCTGTTGTTTCTATATATTTTTAACAAATACCAAATATTAAAAATGACAATACCTAACTCGAATAAACAGTTCAGTCAGAGAAAACTGTAAGTGTTAACATTATAAATAAAGAACTTGCAATGTGGCATAGTAATATTCGCGATTGATAAAGTACGTCAAACAGTTCGGCCTGTTGGCATGATTGAGAAAGTATTAAAGCTTGATATACAAACAAAATCCGTACGTAATACATCAGTGGGAGGACTGTATACAGTAGTTATACACTAGAAGAAGATGAACAGGATACCTATCTCATCCCTGCAAGAGATTCTAAGAAATATGACATGGAATAGACCTTAACCTTAGTTATGCAGAGGCGACAATTCGATAACAAGGTTAAGTGGATTGGTATTTAGGTCCCATGAACACTTTCCATTTACCATGTTTATGGGGCTAAATGGGCTAAATGGGCTAAGTCGGTTATTCAAATACACCCACATGCACCCCTCACAAGTCTCCGCCACTTTCTGAGAAAATAGAATTTCAAAGATGCAAAATGAATGACATTAGTGATGTACAGTCGCAGCGCATACAGACTCCCAAGTATGTCATAGACAGACAGTTGCAACGTATGGTTTCGGATTCAGTCCTTGCCATGCTAAACAGGGCGCTACCCAGCTATTAATCATTTTCTCTGCAGCACTATTTTTTTTAAATATATATTTTGTTCTGATATCTTAGCCAGAAAAAAAAGTAATTATGCCACGCCTCTTCGACATATTATTTTGCAAGCAATGGCCAGTGTAATATTTGTAATTCGTCCATCTTGCCTTAAAGGGGTAGTTTAGTTTTGGTAGAGAGGGCGCTGCACATCGCAATTTTTTTGTGAGGTAATGAAAAACTGAGTGTCGAATTTGAGAGAACATGCAATTTTAATGGCAGAATAAACTTTATTTGGTCAAAATCGACCCAGAAACGGCTGAAATATCAATAAATATATCTGATCTTATAATTATTTGGGGCCCAAATAATTAGATGATTTTTTGAAAAAATTAAAAAAATGCTTGCACTTCTTCAAAAAATTTCAAAAGCGTTTTTTAAATGGTTGTTGATGATCTCGCTATTTAATCATTATATCAACAAAATATCACATGCATAATTTTGGTTGAAAATGGTTGAAACCAATGCCTTTTAAAAAAAGCGCCCTCTTGTGTTTTAATGGCTCTTTTTGAATGATAACAGGCGTTTTACTTGGTCGTTTGTAATTGTGTATACCTTTCGAGCATGGTGGAGTTATAACTATTAGTTTATAATGTTACTGTGCAGGTTTTGGCTACTAAAGTTCAGCCTTACCAAAACT
The DNA here is from genome assembly GCA_037951105.1 of Echinarachnius parma. Classification (NCBI taxonomy): domain Eukaryota; kingdom Metazoa; phylum Echinodermata; class Echinoidea; order Clypeasteroida; family Echinarachniidae; genus Echinarachnius; species Echinarachnius parma. The sequence continues at coordinate 10,885 of JBAMJV010014248.1, forward strand.
ATTTATCCGATGAAAAATAATGTAATAAGAGCAGAACATTATTGTCTACAAAACATATATTTGTCCATTATTACTGGTATCGAAACTGAATTAATTGACATTAGTTACCTATGCTCTACCCAGTACAAATCAGTCAAAGTCCCAACAGGCAGCTTGTCTTTAAGATATTATGACTATAAGAATATGTTTTTACATTCGGTTTGGTTTTACTTATAATACATGTTACCCTATCACATTTTATGATTTATGATGTTATTCAAACATATATAACATTTCCTTCAATAAATGTAATTTAGTTTGAAAAGTCTTGAAAAGTCTTGAACAGAACATCGATGACAGTTGATGTTCTGTATCTTCAATATTGTTCATTGTTCATTATACTTCTGGAAAATCTTCAATAAAATGTAATATTTTACGTTGGTTGGTTGGTATTTAACATGTTATGTGTCTTACGTGTTATATTTTTAACTTGCATTCGGAAGATAAACAATATGATTTTGTAGTATAGGTTTTCCCGCTCAATTTCGCGATTGTGTCAATCGAATTGATAATAGGAGCAAACGAATTCGCGCGATTTGCGATCGCCGTACCAAAGCAGCATTCGAATTCGTAAATAGTCGTTCAAAATCACGTAGGAGCAAGTGAATTTGCACAAAGTGCATACCTTTTCATCAATGGTCATTCGAATTCGCGAAAGGGCAGTTGACAGTTGGCTGCACATTCGCGAATTCGAATGCCCATAAATGAACTTCTGTGCCTATTCACGAAAGCGTGTGCGTATGCATGAATTCGCATGCACTTATTCGGAATTTGGAAGACCGATTACAACGATTACGCGGCAACGCGCGAATTCGAATGACCCTAAATGAATTCGATTGAAAAAAGTGCAAAATTGAGCGGGAAAACCTATATTAAGCTGAACACTCCCCACCCCCCCCCCCCCCCTCCCCCATCCTGCGCAAATACTAAATATATATCATATTTTTGATGAGCTGTGCGTTGAACTTTTAGTTTATAGAATGAAGTACATAATTGTAAATAATTGGTTTGCAATTATTAACAAAGTTACTTTTATATACAATATAAAAAAGCGTTTTCTTGAATTGATTCAACAGGTATAACAGTCTATGTGGACCAGGCCACAGATAATGTGACGTTATCAACCAAACCCAACAGTCTTCAAAAATCTGTGCCCGATGGGGTATGCTTCATCGTCCGCGCATCCGGAGGGGATTTTGCGTGTCCCATCGATCAACCGGAAATGTGCGTTAATGTTGGTTCGCCCGTCATGATACTCAACGTCAGCGAATTCGATTCACTGGAAATTGTTAGCTACGGGAGAGGGCTATGCAGTGATCCATACTATCACAAAGGTAACATTAGCGAATGCTCTTTTTAAAGACGATACTGGTTTAGATTGGATGATGTTTATATTGAAACAAATGAAGCAGTTAACACACAAACAAACAATTAAGTGTACAGCTCATAAAGACTATCTTAATGATGTACACAATTTCGAGACACAGGCAAACTTATTCTATATTGTATTTGTACAAATAAGTTTTTGATTTACAAATTCTAACCATATATGTAAAGAAAGTTACTATATAACCGAGTTTACTGAAGAAAGCATACATATTCCTAATGCTGTATGCATGGATTTTATGAAGATATGACACAATATATTACTTTTGCTGTACGTGTAATAAAGACTTCCGGGAAATTCCTTGAGAAATCAATGCCTTAACAAGTGTATGTATAAAAGAAGTCTTACAATAATTGTCATGCTTTCATCTGGCTATTTACACTTTATATGTCGGTCCCCATATTTCATATATCCATATTCAAGTACGATATTACAACATGTTCCTGATTATCTATTGTATGCCTAATTTTCATCACACCACATCGTAACATATATGTTTGCATAACACAATTTTGTGCTCCTCAAACAACGACATAACCCTACATAGATTTCCGACGTGGCTCTTTAATCTGTATATTACCATAATCATATTAAAGGGATCTACATGTAGTAACATTGTTCAAATCCTCAATTTGGAATTTGTGAGGTTCCCTCATACCTTGTTGTATTCGTATCAACAATAGAAGCATCGGACAGATTTCGTTTTTTAGTGAATATCACTTTGCATTTTTGCTCATTACTCGGACATATAACGTCCATTTAATTTGAAATATTCACACATTTCCCAGTGACATATCCGATCACAACAAATTACATTTTATTAACTATCACGTTTGTATAATTATGTCAACAAAGTTTAATACAAGATCCGTTTGATATTATTAATCTTACCATAAAGTTTAATCATGAGCTTACGTCACCTCAATTTTGTATAATTGTATTCTAATGGTTATATTCCAGTTAACGCACAACAACCTAAATCACCGTTTACATCCATCATGTTTATCTCCGCGGTCGTGGTTGGTGGTTCCTTGATAGTGATATTGGTAATAGTGATTACAATTTACATTGTGGTGCGCGTGGGTAAAGGAACACATAGAGATAGTAAGTATTGGGTAATTATGTATATAATTAAAATACACACGATTATATTGATACCTATCTCTCTCCTCTTTCTGGGGCTCCTCATCCCCCTTTATCTTCCTTTTCCTCATAGTACGACCACTACGACTAATACGGCGACTACTACCTCTACTGCTACGACTACTACTACTACTACTACTACTACTACTACTACTACTACTACTACTACTACTACTACTACTACTACTACTACTACTACTACTATAACGACTACTACGAATACTCATACTCATACTGCTACTCATACTACTACTACTACTCATACTACTACTACTGCTACGACTACTACTACTACTACTACTACTACTACTACTACTACTACTACTACTACTACTACTACTACTACTACTACTACCACGGGCGTCGATCTGTCATTGATACCCATTGATCAGGGGGGGATGATCCATTCATCCATCCCCCCCTGATGAATGGGTATTACGTAATTATCGACGTCCATGACTAATACTAATACTACTACGTTACTACTACTATTATATCTGCTACAAAAAAACACGCTATTTGCATTCAATTTGGCCAACGGATTTCACTGAAGGCGGTATTACGTAATCACAAATTATCTCGCTTTATATTGAATGACAATTTTACGAAATAGAAACACGTTTTAAATAGAATGTAAACAGAATGTTTTCGAATGAATGTTATATGCATTCGAATGCTTAAAAACAAATTTGAACTGCAAAATACAGCTCCGGTGACACAATCAGCGAAATTGAATGCAAACAAAATGAATTCGTGTGGCAAACTAACGAAATTGACCGAGAAATCCTATACTATTTCTGCTTCTAGAGAATATTTCCTACTGTTATGAATTATGTTATTGCTTCTTGCACTATTACATAATTTCTACATTTTCTATTGACTTGTGCAAGCCAACATTAAGCTATCAAAATCAGCTACAATTGAATTATTAACATAATACGATAATGTACATTACATACGCATATCGCTGAACCTTGTATACGTATTCAACCATTTGCGGGATATGTTATTAAATAATATGAATGCATAGAAATATATTACGATTTTATCAGGGTTCTAGAGGCATAATCTATTCTACAAACCACCCATCTGTCCTCGCTCCCCGTGTCGTGTCTATAAACCAATATGTTGCCTTATGTTGTTTTCTTCGTGTAAAGTCATTACGGCGACAAAATCATTTAATCATACGATCATGATGATGTAATATAGGTTTTCTCGGCCAACTTTTCAATCGTATTGATAAGCATTTCATTCAAATTCGCGAAATTAAGCTGTAGGTGGAAAACTGTCGTTCAAAATTGTATTTTCTTCATTCTATTTACCTCTTCGCTCAAGTGATTTAGCACTTATAGCATTCAATTTTAAAAAGCACGCTATTAGCATTCAGTTTCGCCAACGGAATTTACGGGAGGCGGTATTATGTACAATTTTACGAAATAGAAACACATTTTATATCAAATGCAAATAAACTGTTTTCGAATGATTGTTATATGAATTAAAATGCTAAAAAAAACGAATTTTAACTATAAAATACAGCTGCGGTGACAAAATCGGCGAAATTGAATGCACACAAAATGAATTCGTGTGGCCAACTTACGAAATTGACCGAGAAATCCTATATTATCATTTAACATGTCTGATCATATTTGTTTGTTATTACATTGTTTAATCATGGTTTGTATCCACAACCACAGAATCAACACCCGAGCTGACTCAAGTTCAAGAACGGAACACATACGGACGGGTATGATCGCTGATTATTACTTTCTAAAACTTGCATTTACACTCCAAATTAGGGTACACTTACCGTGCAAAACGCTAGAACAGCTCCATTAAAAGGATAGTTGGGTTTTGGTAAAGAGAGTACAGTTTTGGTCAAACTGAATTTTAGTAACCAAATCCTGAACCATTACATTAAAAACTAACAGTTATAACTCCACCATGCTCTCAAAGAATAAACACATACAAATGACTAAGTAGAAAGTCTGTTATCATTCAAAAGGAGCCGTTAAAACTCAAGAGGGCACTCTCTAAAAACTATTGTAAAATAAAATATTGTGCATGTGATGGATGTTGAAATAGTGATTAGAATGGGAGATAATCAACAACTATTCAAAAACCTCTTTTGTAAGTTTTTGAGACGAGGAAGCATTAAAAAAGAAATCAACGGCTGGTTCGAAATTATCGAATAATTGTGGGGCCGCACAATTATTACAACTGGTTATGTTTATGGATATTTCAGTCATTTCTGGACCGATTTTGATCAAATAAAGTTTATTATGTCATTAAAATTGTATGCTCTTTCAAGTTTGACACTCAGTTTCTCATTATATCACAACAAAATATTTTGTGTAGCGCCCTCTATGCCAAAACTCAAGTGCTATTTTCCACTCGGTGGGCACCTTTAGAGTGCATTTGTGCATCCCATTGCATATGTACCCCACTTTTTAGTGCAAAATTGCACCCTAACAGGTGATGCTATTGTAGAAGCATTTTGCACAAATTTGAACCTTTATTCCTTAGTGTGCTGTAATATTATTAAATGGTATTCAACGGCAACGATTGCCTCCTTACACTACGTCTAGGTATTTTGATGTATTCCTTAAAATAAACGGTGATTTTCTTTGTAACAAGTTTTCTTTCAATAATACATGTAATTGGCTTTAGTATTGCTAAACTTTACACACGGTGTAATTATAAACTTACCGTAACTTTTAATCTTGGATAATAGTAGGTTTGTGAACAATCATGACAGTGACATTGTTTCGCAAAATACGCCCTTTTCATATCGTTACAAAAATACAATCATTTAACGATATCTAAAAGAAATATCGTAGTTATGGTCCGCCAAATAATGCTACGTTATTATGCCCTTTTGTATTTATGAAGTTATTTCAATGAGGTAAACATATATATTTTCTTCGCACTCTGTCCACAGGTCGAGGACGATGGCCTTGTGTATATCGATGTTTCACATAACGTCAACTGCCCGAAAGAAGCGAGACCGATTCAAACCGAAACCCCGACGATCTACGCCGATATCAACTCCGATACATTAAGACGACAGCGGGACGATGGTCATGGGAACGTCAGGATATCGGAGCAAATGACGTGTACGAATCGGACAGCGAATGAATCGCCGGATGCGCAAAGTGACGGTAGAACGACGGATAGCGATGGACTCATTTAAATCGACATTTCACACAACAACATCCGATCACGTACAAACGTCGAGCCAGATCCGAACCGAGGAGGCGACGATCTATGCCGATCTCCAATCCGGTGCGATACAAGGTATGCCGGGGAATTCTAGTGCTCGTGGAGAAGTCGGTGCGACGTCGCGATCGACAGACGAACAAGGTGTCGATGAGACAACAGGAACATATCTCATTTACATCGACCTTTCGCACGATAAGATACATCCGCCGCGGCCGGGTGAAAATCCGATTCGAACCGAGGAGCAGACGATTTATGCCGATCTCAACCCCGAAGCCATGAATCTCCAAAAAGGTGGACATAAGAAAACCCAGACCACAGATGGCGCTAGAACCAAAGACAAGAGCGCATCGGGCATTCGGGGATGGATGGAAATAGTGTTGGCTCTGTTGCCAGCGATGGGGCGACTCTACATCAATCTTCAAGTTATCTGACCGGGGAATTATACGGCATTGATGGTGGTTCGTTGCGTCTCAGCCATATTTATCTTTGCTAATCATGGATTCTTTGGGCGCATTATATATTTCTTTTTAAATGATACACAATGATCTGATACAAATACAATCATATCAGGTTAGCTTAAAGCTTGTATAGCTTTAGTTGTATAAAGATGTTTCGCAATAAACACTGTACCTTGTAAGAATTAACCTAATAAAGTCTAAATTGTCTAACATATTATTTCCCTGTACAGGTGGCAGAATCTCTTTTATTTAAAAACCTATGGTTAGGGTTCTGAAGAACTTCTTTACTGTTACCATTTTGCGTGGAATTATATATTTGTAGAAAAAAATAATATTTAAGCACATATATTATTTAACAAATTACTGGATTCAGCAACGTTTTCTAAGCTCTATAGATAACATTATCTTGGGCAATGCAAAATAATAATGTATTGCTAGTGTGATCGTTATGTAAGGCAGAGGTCATGGATAAATTACATCAATAACCATCAAATGTATGTGAATACGGATTCTAGTAATAACATCAAGGCACAATTATGTATTCCATACATTTGCATAATACGTTGTGATATTTAAGAAAATATTCTTGTATTACTATACGGCGTTATTGGTTTGTTTATTGAAATCAAGCAGATTAAATTAAATTGTTAAAGGTTATAATTAGCATCTTCAATTATACTTATGTCATTATATTGAAAAGTTAAATCAAGGCGTTGATAATCAATTTTTGATAAGGTTTAACATGTATGCAAGAAGATGCGCGCCCATCTACATGGATTTAATTATGCACACAAAAAAAATGTTTTTAGAACTCGATTTATATTTTCAAATGTTTTGCGTTTTAAAACCAGTGCAACTTGTTTCTGAACTCTGTATTTTCTATGTAGGTATATATCTATAGATAAATGCACTGTACATTGTCTCTTTTGCATGCAATTTAATTAATGGCACCATACTGTAAGTGTATGATACAGTGTAAATATTAATGTTGAATTTAATGTTCATTATAAACTGAAAGTGATACTTAGCCATCACGTATGAAAGAAGATGATGATTATGCAAAATGGAGGGGAAAGTTAGGGAAAGTGTTAAGGGATTATGTTTCAATGTTTCTCCCATGTCACCCTGTCAAAGGGCAATAAACACACACATTTTGTTAGGAAATCTTGCATATACAGTAGGTTTGGTTTAGATAGTGTATAAGTAACCTTTTTAAAATAAATTTTAAAACAATTAATGCAGCATCAACCTAGTTAGAGACTATCAAAGATAAATATACATTGCCCTACATGATTTCGATGGCCTTATCCGAGAGTATGTGACCTTACACCACAAAACGACACCTCTTTTTATTAGCTAATACATTCGAATTTGTTTAGAATATGAGATTCGGGATTTGGGTATTTCCAGAATAAGGGTATTTTAATCGTACTTCAATTAATTTGTTTGCGTCATAAATCATGTTTGAAGAAAATACAAAAAGATTATAGGGTTTGAATGGCCATCGATATTTGACGCGTCCCGTTTACTTCCTTATTTAAAAAACTACCTTAGCCGTGTTCCACATTTTTGTCGCTCATTTGTAGAGTGATTGCTTAGTTCGAAGGTCATTACATACCAATTTAAAGGTAATTACTTCTACTTTCATGTCTTGTGAAAACCGGCACATTCATTTTACCCACTTTAAGTCGTTTTGTGGTGAAGAATCACTGGTGACTGGGGCCCAAGGCGCAAGGAACAACTGTACATAGGCTTACTTGTTTTAGTACCATTATTCGATATGAACTTAAAGGCCAAGTTGAGTTTTGGTAATTTTCAAAGTGCCCCCCCCCCAACATCGATTGTAACGGATTTGGTTGATTTCAATTCCATATGAAAGATCATCGAAAAAAACATGGGAAATAATAATAATTTCCATTCAAATGCTCTAATTGTTGTGAAATTTGCTTTCAAAATATCATATAAAAGTGGTTGACGCCCGGGTATCACTTTTTAGAACCGCTAGTGCGAGGCACTAGCGTTCTATGTTCTCCTAATAAAAGACTGAAACCAAATATTTGTGTGCACGCTAATTGTGCTTAAAACTATACATATGATACGGTACTTACCAGCAATTTACTCTCCAATATGTGATCCAACTACCGGGTGGATTAAGATTATGATTTTTCCTTCCATTCCGCAAAAAATCAGTGATATATGCGCCTCATGGACCAGTCTCTCCGTGTGTTAGCGCGACTGTGAACGAAAGGCGAACGAATGCGAATGGGGCTTGCGAGTTGCGTCAACGGCAGTGTTGGAGTCATACTTCTATGATTGCGATACATAATATACACGTACTACTGTATAGTATTACCGCACACAGTGACTGCACTACAGTCCCGTATTACCGCACACTGCACTATACAGGCCCAAAACCACTAAATATGCACCATTAGTGAAAAAGTGTGTCTCCAGTGATCCTGGTCTTCTAGAGAAGAGATTTAACTTTACACCAGTTAAATTGTACTTTTACTTGATAGTGAGCGTCCTTCTCGTAAAAGTAACCATAAATTCAAAGTGATTGAAAGTAAAATAAACAATTGACAGGGGATAGAATATGGCCGAGGTATCAAAAACCCCATGTCCCCAAGACAAAATCGTTCAGTTTTTCCAGGTTTGTAAAAAAATAAGAGTACACAGGAGCAAAATAAGTGCGGTTTTACGACAGCAGCACAGTGTTCTATGAAACATAATACAAAATGTTATGATCCCACTTTATTTAAAATGTTGATGGCCATTGGAAATGTGTCGCCAAATCTAGTGAAACCTACGTTACCATTATCTTACTAAATAAAGGGATATGCTTAGATGCTCACATCTGTACAGTTATC
>JBAMJV010014249.1:0-29319 GCA_037951105.1 Echinarachnius parma
AAGTAAAAATCCCGTTATCATTCAAAAGGTGCCATTAAAACAGAGGAGGGTGCTCTCTAAAAAAGCATCTGTTTGAACTATTTTTCACAACAAATTATGCATGTGATGTTTTGTTCAAATAATGGTTTTATAATGAGATTGTCAACTATTTCAAAACGTCTTTTTAAATATTTGACAAGGTGTGAGAAATTGGTTAATTTTTTTGAAAAATCATCTAAAACATTTGGGGCCCAAATTTAGTCTGACTGGATATATTTATTGATATTTCAGCCGTTTCTAAACCGATAAAAAAAAGTTTCTTCTGCCATTAAAATTCTATGCTCTTTCAAATTTTACACTCAGTTTTTCATTATCTCACAAAAAAAAAATATTTTGTGCAGCGCCTTAATTACAAAAACTGAACTTCCCCTTTAACTTCGAAATATATTTTAAAAATATACATTGACCTTAACAATATCTAGTAGGGTGTGTATCTACTTTAAAGAGATCTACCAGGCAGAGAACAACACAATATGTTTTGGTACCGTTTTGCAAAGGCGTACCCAGGATTGTTGTAAGGGGGAGGGGGGTGGTTATTTATTTGATGAGGCCAAGACCACTGGTTGAGAATCATGTAAAAGGGAGGAGGGGGGGGGGGTAGTCGTAGACAAATTTCGAAGCCGAGACCAAGTACCTTCACAATTTTCCAGAGCGAGACCAGGACCGTTCAAACATTTTTAAAGTCGAGACCGAGAATTGTCAATATTTTAGAGACCGTGACCAGGGTTCTTGAATTCTTCACACTTTTCGAGGCCGAGACCATCAATAATAATGTGGTCTCGAGATCTGCTAAAAGGTTCAAAGCCCCCAAGCAGTAATGTTTTGGTCAAAGGTGGGAGGGGGAGGGGGGGTGAACCCCTCCCCTGGGTACGCTTTTGCCGTTGTGTGATATTAAATAGATGCCCAATAAGTGTTGTGTAATTTATAAACAAAGTAATTAATTACCACAACTTAGGGAACCATTTTTATTTCATGGTTACGTACACCCCAAACATTTGTGACTGGCTCAATTTTTATTCTATGCGTACAATCGGAGAAAATAGACTCACGGACGATGCGTTCGTCGTAGACAAAAGGCAGTCTATGTATGCAGGCCTGTGAACACATGTTGTAGTATGGTCATGCTTTTTTCCAAATTATTTTGTTTTCTGAAAATCTATTTTTCTGACTTTGTATGTGGAATGGACTAAGTACTATACATTTTAAGTTTCTTCTATAAGAAAATTATTTATTGGTGGTCGTTCCATTCAAGATTGAGCATCGTGGAATAACACGTAGCACAGTAACAGCACATGTTGTGTTTACAATTTATGTAGATTTGATAAGTACTACTTGCCGTCAAGTTTACATCCATCAAAATAATGTTACTGTATGGTTTTCTGGCTCAGCAACTTTTTATACTTTTATGTGTTTTCCCTTTTCAATATTATTTTGTCTTTCTTTAAGAAACTTATTTGACAATGTTTGTTTGTAATTCATCACCAGGGGCGGATCTAGATTTTTGCTAAGGGGGGGGGGGGGGGGGGTTGACCCAATAACGATGCGGATACTGTGTGGGTCTGGACACATGATGGCGTTTTTCAATGCACATCACATTTTCACTGGGCAGCCCAAGGGGGGGGGGGGGGGGGTTAAACCCCATAATCCCCCCCCCCCCCAACCACCGTAGATCCGCCACTGATCACCGATGGACTATATTATATTTATCTTTATATTCATATGTATATATTTATATATATCTAGCTTGCGCGTACTTCATCAGCAGTGAACAAATGTATCTTATATGTGTATATATATATCTTATTCATATAAAAACAAATCGATAAAATAAACTCGGAAACACGCTAGAATTCCTTGGTAAAGTCTTTATTCAATTACTTTTGACCGGTTTCTTTCTCTTCAAAAAAGTAACCCTTACTTTTTTAACTTTTTTGAAGAGAAAGAAACTGGTCGAAAGTAATTGAATAAAAACTTTACCAAGGAATTATAGCGAGTTTATTTTATTGAATTTTTATATATATATTTTATCGACGAGGACTTTTTAAGTTAAATTTATTTATATCTTATTCATTATATTTTTTATAAATTAATTATATTTATCGTAGTTTTCACATTAAATTGTCTACAGCGGGTATTTCCAATGCCATGTGTTTATGTAGATTTGATAATTGCTACTGGCCGTCAAGTTTACATCCATCAAATGTTACTGTATGGTTTTCTGGCTCGGCAACTATTTATACTTGCATATGTTTTCCCTTTTCAATATTTGCTTTCTTAAGGATTTGGCCAACCTAATTTGACACCAGTGAAATTTGTCATCTTGTTAAGGGTCATTCCATGTCAAATTACCCAGTGGATTTCATCGCACCCCCTTCAAGTTTGCTAATATTTGGTATGTATGATATTTCAACATTTCAAAGCGCGAATATCCAAGTTTTAGCCCGATCCGCCCAACGGTTTTGGCGCTATGGTTGATTCTTAGGGGGGAGTTCTGTCAGAAATGGGCGTTGGCACCATTTTTTCAAATAGCCAAATTGTCCATTAACTGTCGGGTCAATTTTTTTTTGTAATGGTGTCATTGGACTGGGGATGTTAATGCTATCCATTTATGCAACTTGGTTTCATGCATGAGCGAGTTTGGATACGATAACCTTTGACCTTAGACGTTGACATTCCGTTTTACCTCGTGGATCAAATAATTTTGAGAATTTGTTTGGCTTAACCTTTAACGTGCCATGAACGTGCATGCACGCACAATAGAGTACTTGACCATGTCCATTGTATTGTGCAGTGGCATATTGTATACATAAGTGGCGCTATTGTATGTACGCCCCCTTTATAAGTTGCTATATTGTATGTGCGCCCCCTTATTTGCAGGCTTGGGGTATTTGCCTTTCAATAGAATTCCTTTTTAAGCCCCTTTTCCAATTAATGCGGCAAGTTTAAGGTTAAATCTTGGTTTGATATAATTTCTACAACATATGAAAGAATTGGAGATGTATTATTTCTTGTTATTCTACAGCCTTGTTTTAAGTTTGCAAATTTCATGTAAAGTTGTATTATTTTAGACCTGCACCCATGTCCAAGAATTCTATTGGTGTATTATGTATGAAAAAGACCTACTCAAAGTCATGATTAGAGCCTATTCACACACTGGCTTACCACAGTTAAATAGACCTGCTATTCCCTATACAATAGAAATCCAGACAAATGATACCACATTTGTTCAACCAGACAAGGGCCCTGTTGCAGAAAGAGATACAATCAATTGTGAGTCAGATCAAATGTTCTGAATGCACAAATCTGATTGATTGAAATGCAGAAAATTTCTCTCTCTGCAATCTGTAGATCTGTAGATCTTTTCTTGAATACAATCTTTCAAGTTCGGGTTCAAAATGCAAACTTGTACATCATTCATGAAAGCAAATATTTACAGGTATCCCCTTTTCAATGAATTTCATGTTTCTGTGCAACATACATTTATGCAATAGATACATGGTTTGTAATCTGTACAAATTCAAACCTTTTGTGGGGTGATTTGACATGGAATGCTCGTTTCGGGAAAATTATCGGAAATAACTTGTATTGGCCGAAATAATTGATTAGCACTGGCGTAGCGAGTTACGTGATACCTATTCAACTGGGGGGGATGTAATCCGATGAATGAATAGCTCATCCCCCCCACTTGAATGGGTATCAATGTCATGTCTACGCCCGTGTTGATTAGTATTGTAGAAATAGCATACAAAGTGACTTGCGTGTAAAAATCTGAACCTTAGTATCGTTAAATGCAAACATATCAGTTAAAACCTTCATGAAAGCCACTGACATTGAGTCTAAATTCACCGTCGGTTTGGCCCTCTACGCTGGGCACATCTACAGAGTGTTTATAAAAAAGCGGAACCCAACTTCCACCAGCTATATCTTAAATAGTAAACAAAGTTATGTTTATTGCAATATATAGGAATATATCATCGCAAAGATAATTTAATACTCTTTCATTTGGTACCATATTTGTAATAATTGAGCTTGTAGTTATCGAATTGCAAGCATTTTAAATGATCAATGTTAAAATTGCTTTGCGCACAAGATTTAGGTCTATTCATCAACCCGGTCTGATCAATGGTAATTCATTCCTTGTGTTCTTTTGTCTTGTAATCCTTTTGTTCCGATCGTTCTTAAGCTAACATGGAGATACTTTTTAAATCGGTTCCTTGCCTGACCATGCAACTGACCACTGAACACGAGCACAAACCTGTGCAGACAGACATGGGGGCATGTGGAAGGATGTTGGGGATGATTATGGACCCTCAACTCTTCTCAAAGTTGAATAAATGTCAAACTATGAATCAAGAAACATCATGAAATGTCACTTGACTTTGTCTAGTGTTTCATTATTTACACTGCATTTAGCAATTACTTTCTACTCTTGTGCGCAAAGTACTTTTTACATAACCCTTTCGAAGTAAGTTTTATTCAATCATGCATGACGTTACCACAACATATTTGGTATCAAACGAAAGAGTATGAATGTACCTTTGGTATGACATATTGCAATAAATATAATTATGTTTATTAAATAAATTATTGCGGATGGAAGTTGGGTTCCGCTTTTTTATAAACACCCTGTATAGGCTCGTTTGTGCAATACACACGTGCGCCGCATTTGCCACATGATTAGCAAAAAGCGCACGAGGGTTTTCAATTCACGGCGATTTCCATTTACAGTAGGTGAGTTTTATTATTTACCAAATATACAAATAGTAGGTTTTAAATTTTCACTTGCCATATTGGCCGCACTGTTAGAACAAGTAATATAATTTTTAATCATGTTGGTTAAAAATCTAATCAACCACAGATGACTATATGAATCACTCAATTGTGGGTTAAAGTGATACATGTAAAGTGTCAGATATTGCACAAAATGACATTTGAGACTTCAATCCTATATCAATATCATTGTAAAATACAATTGAAAGATTTGTGAAAGTTTGAAAGAAAACGAACACTGTTTACCTAGTGAAAAAACGAATATTGAGTTCATATTTTATCACCGAATACTGATGGTCTGCCATACATTTGTCGCAGTAATGAATGATCCGTTTGAGATATTCGTACCCGTGTATGTTTACACACGTAGTACAGAATTCATGGAATTTGCTCGCTCGGCTCAAAGTTCAATCTCCGGAATGTTCCCACGCATGCTGCAATGCGGACACGTTTAGCTACAACAATTGTACTTTTTTCAATTGCGTTAATTAACGCTTTAGAAATAATGATTTTCAATGATAATTATCTTCATATTAAAGGGACATTTGAAAAAATCAAACCCTATTTTATTCTTCTCTTACCATAAGCTAAACAACACGGTAGAAGAGAAACGAGGAAGCTCCAAGTAATTTTCGTGGATTTGGACACTTTACAGGTATGACTTTAAGCAACGACCTATTGATTAAAATTTAAACTGCGGTTGATTAAAAATTGTAATGGTTTATATTGGTTAAAAATATTTGCTCAATGTTGGTTAGAGTTGTGTTGATTAAAGCTTTAACCATTTGTTGGTTATGTGTGCTTTGTTTAGGGTTGATACACATGATGTTGGTTAAACTTACATGGGTCGTTGGTTAAAAATATAACCATTGTAAGTTAATTCTGTTATGATTCACACGATGTTGGTTAAACTTACGTGGATTATCGGTTACAGTTTTAACCAATGTTGGTTAATTATGCTTTGATTGAAACGATGTTGGTTAAACTTATGTGGGTTGTTGGTAACAGTATAATGGAGGGTGTCGTGAAGACGTTGAGGGAATGGGGGTTGGGAGGTCTTATCCCCGTGTTTGCAGGTAAGAAATTATTTTAATTTGTATTATCATCAATAGAGTGTAAAGGAAAAAGTGGAATAGGTTCTTGCTCAAATTAAAAACGATTTGTGTCCCGTAGGCTGCAGCTCAACCAGTAACGGATCACCTCCCGAAATTGAAAAAAAAGTCGATGTTAGACATACTAATTATTATTACTATGTACACATTGTTAGCTATTTGATTGGATTGAGCATTTGATTATGGAGGATGACGATGTGAACACAAGAGTTTATATTTAGTGCTTACTTTTGGAGATTCGGATAGACATACAAAAGTACACATATTTTGTTCACCCGCTTACTTTCAAAGACTCTTGCAATATATGTATAGTGAATGTCATGCATAATTGAAAATTTCCATAGGGTATCAGGACCAGGCCGTAACCAATGCCATGCAGCTCTTCCTGACGAAGGCGTCGGCGACGAGGTAGACCGTCCGTCCGATGTCGGATCGCTGTCCACTCGATCGCCATCTACAGCCGCGTTGGTCCCGGAGGTGCTACGCCCGTTTTTATCGCCGATGCACTGTGGGACGCTCATGAACATTTCGACGGCACGTACATCGACAACGATGACCACCTTTAGTGAACTGGCGACGATCACGATAACGTGGACTCGAGATCTCATGTTTATTTAATTTATTTCTCGCGAGTATTATTTCACTGTCTGGCCAGATTGTTAGGATTTTCGTTTTGTTTACTTCGGTTTTTCTTTGCGAAATTACACTTTCCGTTAAGTTTTGAATTCACACAAAAGTATTTTTCCCAAAGAAATGTAAAAAGTTCAATTAATCGATTACATGTACTATGATTGATGTTTTTATTTATTTTTTTATTCAGTTATCAATTATATTTATGGTGCCAATTGTGATCCGTTAAAGAATTGTTTGATTTGTATTTGTTTAATTAAAGCACTAGCTTACCTTATACTCTGCCTTACTGTATAGTCAGTTTGCGTATTGGTCTGAAGTAGTCATTATCCTGTGTGTTTGTTTGGCAATTAATCGCTTTGTTTGATTATTTTATTAATTTGTTCATTTTGTTTTGATGATGTATGCGTCTGTGTGTGACGTGTATTATTCACGAGTCGGATTGACCACCCGGGCTCCTACGGCCCGTGACACCATGTGTTCTTGAAATTAATTAAAGAAAAAGGTTCTAGTGATAAAGAGTTTTCTGAAAATAGTTCCAATTGGTTTGAGTGTCAGTGTGTTTGCAACAGTAAAATAAATGTTAATGCACTGGTTTATGTGTGTCCTACAAGAAATTTGATGTGGTGTAAAATTGTTTCTTGTAGGCAATAGTAAATGCATTTTTATGAGAATGAGCTAAGATAAGTTGAGCTGTAGTACGTTGTGTGTGCTTGTGTTGCATTGGTAATTAAACATATCCATATGTAAGGACTCGGATATCAAACAAGATCATTCACCTGACATCTGGGTTCCATATGCTTTCTTATGTCTATAAATTCAGGAAAATTACATTTCCCCCCACCCCCCCCCCCCCCCCAAAAAAAAAAAAAATCAATCAATCAATCAATCAATAAATAAATTTTAAAAAATTAGAATTGTATTCAATAAGTTCTATAATGTCCATGTTAAAATATATGGAAAAGTGCCAATTTATCTCTACATTATGATCACAAGATATCCGTTTAGAAACAGAAACAAAATTAGCTTTGTTTAAACGGCAAGAACATACCATGTAAATTGATAATCAATTAAGACCTAAAACTATACGGAAGAAGTGAAAAATAAATAGCCATGATTAAATATTTACAATGAAAACAAAAACAACTTATTGATACGTTATGTAAAACACTCTTAACAACACAGTTTACTCTTTTTAAAAGGTACGAAACAAAAGGCAAAGCACATGATATGGTCTATTTGGTTAATTTTATATCTATAATTATAAGGAGACAACGAAACATAGCCCTCAGGAAGTATGCATCATCAATGCACAAAGCACATTATAAAGGCGCGGGCCGCACGGCTCCATCGCGCGCGGTAGGGTAACAACATGGCGCCCAGTGTTTGAGTTGGCCAAACTGTCTATACGGCTATGGGTACGGTGCTTGCGCGCTCTCTAATGTGCACTAGCACTGCACTATGCTTGCGCGAACACTTTTCCAGAAGCTTAAGGAGCAACGTATGGTATAGCACCAGGTTTTGTTTAGCAGCTCCACATACGTGGTATTGCTTTCCAATGATTTGCTAATTACATCTTGAACCGTTATCATACATTATGCTATTATACAAATAATACACGGTCTTGAGTGCGTTGTGTAAATGCATTGCACTCGAGGCTATGTTAGCTGTGCGTTGTGCACGAGGCGTAGCCGAGTGCGCATTCGCACAGCTACCATAGCCGAGAGTCGATTCATTTACATGACTATGCTAGCTCGGTGGGGGCGGACGTGTTTCTTCTGAGCTCCTTTGTTTCTTTTGTTTTTTCCGTTTTTCCGTTTGTTTCTATTTTGTGATTGGTACTGGAGTGACGATCTGGACGCGTACAAGCCATTTTTAGGATGAATCTTTTGATTTAGCTTTCTGATTTTCGTATTTTGGGTGATTTAGCGATCAAATTTTGGATTATTTTAGTGAAAGAAGTCAAATTTGCAGTTGTTTTCGCTGCGCGTAGTGCTATACACCTGTTGTGACAACATATCGCGCCCTCTGTTATTTGTTTTATTACTTTTATGTTTTTATTTACGCACGGTACACCTGCGCCAGCGCCTTCATCTGAGGTCCGCACAGCTGAGTTGTCTACGTGACGTCACTGGATTACCATCAGAGGAATATCCTTTACTTGAATAATATTATGCACATTTATTTTATTATCAATTCTGGTTCTAGTTCTAGTTCTATGGTAACATTAAGATGAAATAATATAAATAATAATTATAGTACTGGATTTTTATAGATACATGTATGCATTTTGTAGATGTGTTACGCTTCGTACTGATTTGTGCGTTGGGTGTGGTTGAGTGCTGATAATATCATTAAGTTAATAATTTGATATTATTGTTTTTATTTTTCCTGTTCTTTTTGTTGATCATAATCGATTGGGTGAGTGGTACATATACTCGGCATTATTTTACTAAGTAGGCTCTGTATAAGCTTGGCTTGTAGAGCTCTTGTGAGTAGTGTGCCGCGGGGTTCCATATCCTTAAACTGCTGGCGAACAGAGCAACAAGACCAAGCTCTGTAATTGTTAGGTTTATCCAATGGTTAGGTTTGTCCAATAATGTCGAGTTTGTGCCACAGAACTTAGTCGAACAAGTCATTTTATTGATTATAATATATCAACTTAATTTCATAATTTCTGTTTATTCTTTTAAATTTATGTCTTAATATAGTCACAATCAGCAACTCAATTTATTAGTAGTATATATTGTAACACGCATAACGTACAAACAAATTCAAAATGAAGCAAGGCAAACTAACTTTTGTGCCATCTATTTTTGTCCTAGTAGTGGTGGTGTTTGCCGTTAATACTTTTACTCAAAGGCGCGTAGGTAGAACACAATCCATTAGTAATGTTTTCCAGTATCGAGACGGGCATAGTTTTGTTGACGAACGGCCTTCTCTGGCTGTGTTAGGCGGAATTTAAAAATATGAATTGAGGGCCAGCTATGTCAGTTGGATGTCCACACACGGACGAAATAGGAGAAACATTTTGGAAAAAAAAAGAACAAGTATACTGCTATTGATTATTATTTTAGGAGGAGATGTTGAACTAAATCCTGGACCAGTGAAGTTTCCCTGCTCTGTTTGTAATCGGCCTGTTGCAAAGAACCATAGATCCGTGCAATGTGATCGGCAGGAATGCCATCAACAGGTACACATTAAATGTGGAGTAATAACGCCCGATGAATATAATAACATACGGATACAGTGTCCTGATAGGAGAACGGTCTGGTTCTGTAACAAATGTGAAGATATGAACATTGTTCCTGATTTATTATCCAAGGACTTACCGATCAACAACTCTTTCTCAGCACTTTCTGATATAGATACGTTATCTAGCGAAGATTGTTCGGATACAGATGGAGAAGACAATAACGTATTGCATGAACACTCCAGCGTAGGGGGCAACTCTCCTGGAAATAGGGACACACAAAACAACCTACACCGCCGCCGACCAAAAGCAAGAACATTGAAACTTCTAAATGTAAACTGCAGAAGCCTGAAGAGTCAAAGAAAACAAAGAGACCTCCAGGCTCTAGTAGAGCAAGAAGACCCGGATATTATATGTGGAACAGAAACTCACTTAAATGAAGAATATTTCACGAGCGAAGTCTTCCCTCTAACATACAACATTTTCAGGAAGGATCGGAATGAACATGGTGGAGGTGTGTTCATTGGATTACGGAAGGATCTATTGGGTATGGAAATGGACAACCTAGACACCGAATGTGAATCCATTTGGGCCAAAATCATCTTTGCTGGGAATCGAATATTATACATTGGATCTTTCTATCGCCCACCGAATGACGACCCTACGAGTTTGCTGAATCTTAACGGCGCTCTCAAGAAACTAACGGAGAAAGCAACACTGCCCAACATTATTTTATGTGGGGATTTTAACGCCCCACATATAAACTGGGAGAACAATACCGTTGTAATAGATGCTGCACAAAATAAACCTCAATACGGGAGAAGACTCAATGAAATTCTCCTTGACATAAACCATGACAACATGCTCTCGCAAATGCAATGTGATGCTACAAGAGAAAAGAACAATTTGGACCTCGCATTCACCACAATACCAGACCAAATCACCAAGACTGAAATTGTTCCCGGGATGTCCGATCACAGGGCAGTGTCGATTCACCTTTCCACCTCAATGAAATACACTCGCAAAAAACCTCGCAAGGTATACGTTTATAAGAAAGGGGATATGAAAGGTTTGGGTGACGACATTATACAATTCAAGGACTCCTTCATTACATCTGCTGGCGATAGGGATGTCAATTTAAATTGGGAAACATTCAAAAGTGAATTATTTCGTTTGATGGATAAACATATCCCTCAGAAAAAATTGTCATCATGGCAGGATGTGCCATGGATGACAAATGATATAAAGAGGCAAATTCGAAAGAAAAAAAGATTATACAATAAGGCAAAGAGAGTTGACACCGAACAATGCTGGCAGGATTTTCGAGTCATAAGAAAGGCTGTCAAAGCTAGCATGAGAAAATCATACGAGGAGTACATAAATGGAATATTTACGGACAGCGCCGATGAAAAACAATCACACAAGAGATTCTGGAAATTCGAATCGGGTACGATTCCCACCTTGAAGACAGCGTATGGACTTGCGACAGACAACCTTTCCAAAGCTGAGGCTCTAAATAATCAGTATGAATCTGTATTTACAAACGAAACCCGAGAGGCGATACCAGACAAAGGACCAAGTCCTTATGCGTCGATGTCAAACATAACGTTTACGTTGGAAGGGATTGAAAGAATGCTTAAATCCCTCAATTCAAATAAAGCATGTGGCCCAGATCTAATTCCTGTCAGGATCTTGAAGGGATATGCAAAGGAAATAGCCCCTATACTCCGAGTCATATTCATTCAATCCTATGACACAGGCAAATTACCACAGGACTGGTTGATTGCTAATATTTTACCTGTTTATAAAAAGGGAAATAAATGCAAACCAGAGAATTACAGACCTATTTCTCTAACATGTGTCACATCTAAACTCATGGAACATGTGATATTTCACTCCATCATGGAACATCTGGATGAAAATGATATACTTGTGAAGTATCAACATGGTTTCCGCAAGAAGCATTCTACCGAGTCCCAACTCATCACTACGGTGGAAGAACTATCCAGATCTTTAGATAACAACCATCAAACAGACGTAATGATTTTGGACTTCTCCAAGGCCTTCGACAAGGTTGCTCATCATCGGCCTTTAAGTAAGCTGAAATACTACGGAATTCGTGATGGGACCCTAAGCTGGATATCAACTTGGTTGACTACCAGGACTCAACGAGTGGTTGTTGATGGAGAAGCTTCAACGTCGGTTCATGTCACATCAGGAGTGCCTCAGGGCACAGTTCTAGGTCCTCTGATGTTCCTCTTATTCATAAATGACATTGGTGACGAGGTCGATTCTACCATCAAATTATTTGCGGACGATTGCCTTTTGATGCGGAGAATAACATCTGTAGATGACACGGTAAAACTTCAATCAGATATGGACAGACTTTTGGAGTGGGCTGATCGGTGGCAAATGCAATTCAACGCCAAGAAATGCTACTCAATGCGAATTCACAGAAAGAGGCATCCCATTATGCACACTTATACTACGAGGGGAGATGATCTTCTAGGTGTGGCCAGCAAAGCATATCTTGGTATCGAGCTACATGAGCGTATAAGCTGGAAATCTCATGTAGATGCGGTCACAAACAAGGCCTCGAGGACCCTTGGATTCATTCGGAGAAATCTTGGAAGACAATGTCCAACAGAAGTGAAAAAACTGGCATACATCTCTCTCGTACGGTCCCAGCTAGAGTATGCTTCGGTAGTATTGGACCCCAACAAGCAGAACCAGATAGACCAACTAGAGAAGATCCAAAGACGTGCACTTCGTTTCATTTGTGGAAACTACCAGCGTGATGCCAGTGTAACATCCAAGCGAGAACAACTTAATCTCCAAACTCTTGAAGAAAGAAGAAAACGGGCACGATTGTCAATGTTCTACAAGATAGCAAATAACAACATTGCGATTCCAATACCGGATTACATCAAACCGAGGGAGCGAACTACAAGGAGGAGTCAACAACAACGATATATGAGACTAGGCTCTTCAATAGACACTTACAAATTTAGTTATTTCCCCAGGACACTAAAGGACTGGGACGAGCTACCTCAGAACATCGTCGAACTGCCTTCTTTGGAGCAGTTCAAGGTGGCTCTTGAAACAATTTAGTTCCCTTTACAGGAACTGTACCGCATAGAGCTGTATATATAACAACTCTATGCTTTTCCCTCATCTAGATGCTGAACAGGCGTTGATGAGTATTACCATAGAACTAGGACGGCACGATAACAAGGTCGTAGTATTATTTGTTTTATAAAACAGGCTCAACCACGGATTGTTTTATTTTGCTAGATTATTGAAAACAGGCTCTCCACAATTAATAACCAAGTCTATCTACTCTCTAGAGTGTGAATTTATTAGGAATTTA
Source organism: Echinarachnius parma (assembly GCA_037951105.1). NCBI lineage: Eukaryota > Metazoa > Echinodermata > Echinoidea > Clypeasteroida > Echinarachniidae > Echinarachnius > Echinarachnius parma. Next base: position 13,115 of record JBAMJV010014249.1, read on the forward strand.
CCAAATTAATCATCAATAGAGTGCACTCGCTTCACTGAATTTGACTCTGCAGCTCAGCAGATCAAATGCAGTCGCCGAAAATCCGAAAATGTTCCCGTTAAAAGTGAGAATTACCAAAGAATTGTATGCATTTCCATTCCAAAACTTCCCAATATCAAACCACATACCATATAATTTACGAATCTGCTAAGATTTATTTACTACAGAACACATTATTTACAGAACGAAGGATTTTCCATCTTTTTTGTAATCACTTTCGCAATTTTGACTTCGTAGAACTATGTCAACAAGCATTGTGACGTCACAGCCGTGCAAATATCGCGCAACAAAAAGTGACAACACATGTGTGTTACGCTTTTTTTTTCTTTTTTTTTTGAAATTTAATGCATAGTCACGTGACTGGTTTTAACCAATCACGTTACTGAATTTACCAGAGCCGTTTTATAAAATGAGGCAACATCCCAAAACCCAAAAGACTATAACGTGCGGCGTGCCACATGGGTCAGTATTGTGTCCTACAATGTGTTTTACCTTCACCTTGTTGTACGAACTACTTGAACTTTAGATTGTTTGAAAACGATTCAAATATTGTTCATACTGTCGATGAGAGTCAAAATTAAATCGATTTAAATGAGTTCAGTGAGCAGTTATATACAAATGCTAATAAAATCACGATTAATTTGAAGAAAATAAATTATATCATTATCAAAAGCAAAAGACAGGTAATTAATGTATAAGGTGTCCTTAGGCTGAATGGTACATATATTATAGGTGTAAGCGTGGCATCTTTTTGTATGAGTTCAAATTGATAGTACATTGACTTGAACAAATCAGATTGACTTTGTAATTAAGTGTGTTCGTAGGAAAATGGGTTTGCTTTTTAAATTGAGATATGTTGTGCCTCTGTATATTCTTGTGCTCTTGTAAACATCGTTTATACAACCTCACATTCTCTATGGAATTGAGTGAAGCAGTTATTAATCTCACTTGAATTGTATTCATCTAGCTCAAAATATGGCTATGCGAGCTATTACATTTTCATTATTTTGGACATCACCGAAACCACTGTTTAAACAAATGGGGATATTAGATGTTTTTAGTTAGCATGAACTTGCAGTTTCAACATTTTGTATATGATTTGTACGTAGGAAATTTACCACACTCATTATTAATATTATGCCAGATTTTGTACCATACTTATGAAACAAGCCTGAGAGGAAAATAAAACTCAATGCTACGCTTGCACATTTGTAGGACGACACAAGGTACACTCTCAATTTATTTTGTTGGCCCAAATATTTGGATTAGCTTACCCCAGAAGATCAAAGAACCAGAAACTAAATATTAATTTCGTTAGACCCTCACAATATATTTGTTGAACAAATAAATTATCTTTTGTGTAAGTTATGCTTTTCATTGTAATGTATTCGATGTAATTTAGTATATATTTAATTATAATATAAGCTGTTGTAGTACTATATATACTAGAGAGAATCAATCTCGACTATAGCACTTGTGCTAACGTTCGGTTCTCTGTAAGAACAATTTTAATTTGTATTATACGGTTCTTTTTGTAATAGTTTGTCTTGGATGTATCTGTTAATGTACATACGATATTGTTTTAGTTGTTGTCAATAAACTTGAAACTTCTAATACATGTTCAATTATGCTTTTACCTTGAGTTTGTCATGGGTCTGACGATATCATCTGTGATGTACCGGATAGGGAGGTTACCGTTGTCTATAATATCAGGTGTAGCTTCATTTTCCAATAGGTTACAAACCAAATCTTGGTCAGGAGAGAAGGCGCTTCCGTGGATGCAGTCAGAGTCCTAGAAATACACAAATTGAAATCGAAAATTGACATTTGAAAAACAAGCTGCCTGATAAATAAGATGTAAGGGATATCAATTATTTTTATATTAGAATAAAGCAAAACCATTATTCCATGATAGCAAAACAATGTCCATAATTTGGGCCTATGGTTGAAATATCGGTTACAGTCCGTTATTCCGAAGGTTCAGTTATTCCGAAGGTTTGTTATTTCGAAGGTTCGTTATTCCGAAGGTTCGTTATTCCGAAAGGTTCGTTATTCCGAGGGTTCGTTATTCCGAAGGTTCGCTATTCCTAAAACGAAATCGGGTTCGTTATTCGTTCGTTTATCCGAAAATAAATTAGGGTTCGTTAATTCGAAAATTAAATCGGGTTTGTTATAATACTATAATTTGTGTTTTGTTTATCTAATGTACAGCCTGCATTAAGCATTATACCCCTCCCCTTTCCCTCCCTTGGCCAGACCAATCAAACATTTAAGTTTATTTTATCTCTTTATTATGAAATTATAGTATTATAACAAACCCAAATTCATTTTCGGATTAGCGAACCCGATTTCATTTTAGGAATAGCGAACCTTCGGAATAACGAACCCTCGGAATAAAGGACCTTCGGAATAACGAACCTTCGGAATAACGAACACGATTTTATATTCGGACTAACGAACCTTCGGAATAACGAACCTGATTTCATTTTAGGAATAACGAACCTTCGGAATAACGAACCCTCGGAATAACGAACCTTCGGAATAACGAACCTTTGGAATAATGCAACAAATGTTCGGATTAACGAACCCTATTTTATTTTAGGATTAACGAACCCTCAGGTATACGAAATTTGCGTGTTCGCAATAACGAACCTTCGGAATAACGAAGCGCACCCGAAATATCACCGTTAACATGTAGTCACGGAGTTTTGATTTAATTAATGTGTACGTATTTCATATGTGACTCCGAAAATAACTATTTTATATGTCATTACCGGTCGTCTCAAACATGTCAAACAGGTTGACAAAATTAACACATGTTACAACAATGTGCAGATGTATCGTATGATCAATGCGTATTTCTCCTCAATTTAAACACTATATGACACTCACACAATAATTTGCAAGATTCTAGGCCTCGGTTATCATAGTTTGCTGTCCATGGTTTCTCATGATGTCTACAATCATTCATAAATGACAAATATCCCTTTGGATCTAGTTGACAGGGTTAATATTGATGAAAACCTTGCATAATAATTCAAAAAAGTTACATTTGTATGCATATCTGCCCATCTGGCGAACACGTCTCAGTAATGTCAGAATTCAGAGCAGTTTTTAATATAATTTAAAGTGTTTTAATTTTCAAATATCACCCTCATCTTCTGACGGTATTAATATTTAAAAGCGCCAGTTATAGAACTTGACCTGCTTGAAATGTGTGAAAAATATAAAAGTGGTACATCCAATAATATAGGAATGAGAGAGGGGCCATATGAGCCTCATTGAGCGTGGAAACGCCAGAATAGCTTATAGGCCGTGGGACGGACCCGTTTTTCGTGCAGTTTTGACAACGTGGTAAAGGGGATTGCAAACATTTCATTTGCAAAGCTTGCATATTAATTAACAATTAGCAAAAATATGAAATTAGAAATATGCCTTAAAGGGACTTAGTAACATTGTCCAAATCCTCAAAAAAAATGTTTATTCTAGCGGTTCCCTCATAACTTGTTGTATTCGTATTAACAATAAAATCATGGGACAGGTTTCGGTTTTTAAAATTTCCCTTTCGTTACAAAGATATGTAAAATCGAAGTATTCTGATAAGAAAAACTACGGTTACCCAGGGGGCAAACACCCATTTTTTTAGGTTTTCAGTTTTTGCCTGTCGTAAAAGGTTGGCCACCAGAAATGACTTCTAGGACCTTCTAGGATCACAACCTAGGTGGACAACCTCGCGAACTAGCTACTGGAAGTCCACAGGATGAGTTTCAAGAAAACCATACCTAATGCACTAAATAGTGTGTTTTAGCCTTAGGGGTCATGAATACCCAGTCACACATCTTGCACAATTACACCACAATGCACAGCTTATACCAGATTGTTTTTTTTTCATGAAGGTCTTCCCTAAAGTCCTGCGCATCGTTTGATTCAAAATGTGAGCATATTGCATTTTTGGTTACTGTATCACACGTCGTTACATCGTGATGCGTCACACATGGAAGTGAAATTTCGATTACAGCGCTTATGTATGAAATGCAAATAACTCTTTTTAAGAGGTAATAATAGGCTATATCTTAATCTTTGAATACTTAATTCGATTTTAAATACATATTAAGAGCATTATACAAAGACACCAATTATGTAAATTAATAATTTAATACAAAACAAAGCCAATACAAAATAAACAAATATATAAGCATATGAGTTGTTATTATTTGTTTAGATTGCGATAAAATGATACAATATCCATCTGAAACATCATAACTTTTCATCATTTGAATCAGATACAGAGGCGTGTGTGTGTGTGTGTGTGTCTGTGTGTGTGTGTTTTTGTGGGGGGGGGGGTGGAGGGAGTCACATGACCATAAATGGACTCCATAACTAATTATGAGCATGGACTATACTCATACTGAATGGACGAAGTGTAAGTGAAGGCTTGCATGACAAGTTTAAGGCAGAGTCTCTTACTAGATCTTACAAAGGAGGTACATTATGAAGCTTGGAAGGGGGTACTGTTGTTAAGGATTGACCATAGAAGTGGCGTATAGGACCTTCTAGATAAGAACACAAACTGTGTGCAAAACCTTATTGACTATCTGCTGAAAGTCCATGTCAAGCGTAAACTGAAAAAACACGTCTACACCGTCCAAACCAGTCGAGTTGAAATATATCCTGCACCTTCATTCATCAGTTTATCCAGCACACATCATTATTTATTTCGTGTCATCGTGGATAAAGAGCTGTAGTCGAGGTCATGGCAGCAGTGGAAACCAAACCGTACACAGCAACAGCACATTCCTTCAGGAACATATCAAATGTGCAGTGTTCTGGTAAAAAAAACATCACCAACGTGAAAAGGGGGTGTTTGAAGGCAATATAACAGGGTCCTTTTCCAGTGAGAAGAAGAAGACAAGACTTATGACGCTCAACACCTTCTACACCCTAACAAGACAAATCTCAAGAAGAAAAGAGGAAAACAGCCACAATGCAGGCAAGAACAATGAATTTCTGCGCATAACTATGATTTTTGCTACTGGTAGACAGCTTGACATGTACATGATGTATGACTTCATGGAAAAGCATGGGTTCACTGATATATTTCACCTACTCTGTTCAAGGAACCCAGCAATATCTGAAGTGGTAGGAAGATTGGTTTCCTCTTAGTGCCAAACCAAATGTGTCTGGTTTGCCATCGGAAAACAGAAAGAACAGCAGGTCCTTTCACAAAGGTGAAGCATTTTTAGCAATTCCAAAGTATGGAACCGCTTTCTTCATGTATAGGAACAGTTATTCTAGCACCCATCAACATGATATTGTCTTGCCCAGTCTTGCTGTGTAGTTGACACTAGAACTTCCATCACTGAGGGACTATCCAAACTCTATTCATGATGGAATGTTTGGCTTGGGAATGTGCGCATTCTTATCAATGATGGCGTGAGAAGCTCGTTTGAGACAAAGGAGAAAAGCGTCCTCACTAGGAGGCAGTAGCTTCAAGAGAGCGGACTCGTTGTTCAACAAATTTTAAGCTCTCAAATTTTCCAGATCGGAATCCTTAAACTGGTCTGCTTTGGTGATGTACACATCCATTACAAGTTCTTGTGTTCTAGTGATAATGTCATCTGTTAAAGCATTGGCAGGTTTGTGTTACCAGCAGTGTCGATATGTGTCGATTCTGGGCTGTCCTCACCCACAGCTCTTAGAGATCAGTGAGACGTGCTTGTGATATCAGTGTCGTTGGCATGAATAACTACTCTGTCGAATCTGTGAACTACTCTGTTGTAGAATGTATAAAGTAAGACCCTTGTAATAGCCTCTCCATGCCTGTTGTGTAGATCCAAGCCGACAGGAACCTCCATAGCTGCAGCAGACCCCACTGTGAGAACAACACTCTTTTCTTTCTATCCACCACCAATGTGCAGATGGTTTTGACCAACCTAAGGTTCAAGCTGCCCATAATCTCACCACCTTTGACAGGGTAGGCTCAAAAGGTTTGTTTTTGGTAGCTTGATAATTATAGCGAAAATCTCATGTGGATCAGGAGCTGCACGTTTCCCACTGACTTCATAGACTTTGGCTCATTTTGTATAGGGCACACCTCTGTTCCTGTTCAGCAGACTTCAGGCTGGCCTAACTGCAATGTACATGTATATGTTCAACAAAGGTGTATGATATCAGTACTGAAAGGAAATTCTTCCAGCAATAGATTTGCGTGCCATTTAGTGACTGCTTCATATGCGTCACCTTTATGAGATGGCCAGTGACATATGGCGCACATTGCATTAACAACCACTGTCCTTGTACAGTTCGGTTGTCATTGACTTTGACTACAACCTCTTTAATAATAATAATAATGAAACATTTCTATATAGCGCATAACACGTAAGCAGAATTGCATGTCTCTTTATCCCTGATGACACGATTCTGACCAGATGTATGGTGTGGCATGGATGAATGGAGATGCAGCACAGAGGGAGCATACTTTTCAACACTGTTTGTAGATCGGATGGCTGCCTTGTTTTGTACTTGCTTTTACAGTTTCGATTCATCTGGACTTCCAGCAGCTAGTCCACCTATAGGTTGTGTTTATAGAATGGACATATGAGACATTTATGTGGGCCAATCTTTAACATGAACCAACTTTCACGATATATTTCCTTTAGACCTAGAATTAAAATTGCCCTCAAACGTGTCATGTAAGCCTACAGACACACTACAAACACCAAACTGGGTGGGTAGACCTCTATTATAATTATGTTTGGAGTCCATTGATGAAAGGCTGGTCTTTTGAACACCCCCTTCCCTCCTCCCGGGTACTGTATCTCATTTACAGGATAAGCATTATGTAATTTTGTGGATATATTTTGCATCATTTGATTATAGTAATTTAACCACATCTAAACAAATTATAACATTATAACTCATATTCGTATGTATTTCATTGTTTGAATGCTTATGTGTATTATTGTTTATTAAAGTACATCCTTACTTTCATTACTGCTCTTAATAGATATCTAAAATGCGAATTACATTTTTAAAGATCGATATATAGCCTATTTTTCATTTTGTAAGAATTTAGTTGTCTTTTATACATACGCGCTGTATAGGGTTAGTTTTTCAAAAAAAAATTAATTTCACGTCCGTATGTGATGTATCACGTTATAACGACGTGTAACGCAGTAACAAAGATGCAATATGCTCAAAGTTGGTATCCAACGATGCGCAGGACTTTAGGAAAGTCCTCCATGAAAGAACAATCTGGAATCAGCAGTGCATTGTGGTGTAATTGTGCAAGATGTGTGACTGGGTATTCATGACCCCTAAGGCTAAAACACACTATTTAGTGTATTATAGGTGTGATTTTCTTGAAACTCATCCTGTGGATTTCCAGTAGCTAGTGTTGTGATCCTAGAGGGTCCTAGAAGCAATTTCTGGTGACCAACCTTTTACAACAGGCAAAAGCTGCTAAACCCCCTTTGCCCCCTGGGTAGGTGGAGTAATGTTTTGAAACCGTGTACAAAGTGTACAAATATCACTTTGCATTTTCGCTTATTACTTGGCCATGCAATGTCCATTTGACTTTATATTTTCACACAATACCCTGTGGACATATGAGATAACAACAATATACATTGTATCAACCATTCATCACGTTTTGCACATGTCAACAAAGTTACCAATTTCCTTTAAAGGGAACTACCACCCAAAAATAATATACTTATTAAATACAGGTTACATCTTTAGTATTCCATTCCATAATCAAGTTCACAAAAATATGTTTCCAGAACAAATATATAATTGGAAAACGCATCACCATTCTAAAGCATGCGTTCATGCGGTCTGAATTGCGAAGACTAATTTGTGTGCAGCGCGAACGAATCGCCCGGGATTCTTTTGTGTACAAACGTACGCGTAAATAGCATTGGCGCACTCGCACATTTTTGGCCCGTATGGAACCAGGAAATAGTAGTGGATCCGTATCACATATCACAAAACTGTACCAAAACATATAATAATGTGTTGTTCTTTGCCTGGTGGTCCCCTTTAAGTCTTGACTTAATATATTATAGCACTACTGATTGGTCATAATCTCTCTGGTTGAACGAATCTGACCAATCACGGCATACGAAACGGCACCGTACAGCGCTGACATGTAGCTGCAGTCATGCATTGTTCTTGTATGCACGTCTACGACCACGGACTACGATTTTGCGAAGTCAAAACAAACGCTGTTTTGAGTGTTTTCATCGAATTCGTGGCTGAAATGTGCAGGATGATGGAAGGATTTGAGTGGTATTTTTGCAGAGAAAGCTTCTGTTGCTTCAATTTGTCTTGCCTTGGGTGACAATTTAACTTGAAAGATGATTTTGAGCTCCGAAGGGCTGGGGTGAGCTCGCAGTACCCGGCGCGACGCACCGCCAGAGATTCCAAAATGCGATGTAGCAAGACCGGGGTCAGTAAAGAGACATCACGACTTGATCGAGACGCGACAAATCCGACAAGCCCAAGAAGAATTTCGAAGCACCAGTATATGAAGGTAAGAGCATAATCCTAGGCTAATATGACAACTAATAAATAATAAGTATTGTATTTTAATTACATGCATAATTAATCCAAAATGTATGATTATGAATGACTGACTGAGTAAGTGAAAAATAAATCAACAGATCAGTGGAACTGGAGCATAGCCCTGGACTGGAGGCTGGATCTAAATGGAAGTGAAACTTAAAGTTCTATTTCCATTGACAATGCACGTAACTTACAATTTCGAGTTTGATGTTGGTATCATTTCACAAATGTACTCGTGGCCAAGATTAAAGAATGAATCACTTTTGAGTTTTGTGAATAGTGATACACTCATGAAAATATATATAACACTTGCAATTTGGGCATTGTTAACAGAAGTGTCACACACTCAATGTACATAAATTAAATTATTATTTGTTCAATTGTCATTGCAAATAAATGTCCATGTCTCATTGTCATTGTTTATGATTCTCTCAAGTATAGCTTCCTGGTTAAGCTAGTTTATGGATTGACACATCAATGATCACTTGAAATTGAATTTTACTTCTAAATGCTCATTGGGTTGGAGCTTATATGTTATTACATTTTCTCTTTACCTGGGAGACGATCAAAGGCACCAGAGTTCTCCCAGAAGGAGCGACCACACATATCCCACGGGCATAAGCCACTTACAGATACTACCGGGAGAATAACTCGGGCAAGAGATTGATATAGTGCCTGGTTGCCCACCAGACACTGGAAGCCTACTAGTAGGGGAGGAATAGGGGGGTCCCATGCACCCAAAAGATATATTTTTTTAACATACATTTTTGTAAACCTGAATGTGTCTAGTTAAAGAATGTTGATGTTAACAAGACCAAATCGTGTCCCATGGGTGTGTTTGGCGGCCATCTTTGACACCATGTTGGAGTTCAATGGAAAAAAGTGTAGCTAACTTAAATGTTGAATAACGGGCCATAACAAAAAAAAATGAACATGTATTTAGGGATAATTGGCAACGAGGGATTATTTTAAAGTAATATTACAATTATTAAACCAATTTAAATACTTAATTTAGCGATAATCGCGGTGGCCATCTTGAATTTTGACCCAAAAAGACGATTTTCTAATATATGTCTTGGAATATATCTAATAAAAAGACTAATAGACATGATTGTTCATGAAATGCATCATGGAATATTTGATCAATATGTTCTAGTTCATAATTCAATCATATAAATTCAAACAGGGGGTCTTGGCCGCCATTTTGTGCCACTCTTGGCCACCATGTTGGATTTCATTGAAATAAGTGTTAATTGCTTATGTTTGAAGTAGGGTAAAATAAAGACAAATTAACACCTGTTTATATGGGTGAAATGGTAACGAGGGATTAGTTAAATTATAATTCTAATGATTCAATTAATTTTAATGCATAATTCGGCAGCCATCTTGGATTTTGGTGAAAAAAACATATTTGTATACATGTATCTTTTGGGATTAAATGAAATATACAGAAAATACAAAACAAATTAACATGCTTTTTGATAATTTCGCAACTAGGGCTGATTAAAAAGTATTTATAAATTAAGTTAATAGTATGCCTGCCATCTTGGCAGCCATCTTGGATTTTAATGAACAATTGTATATGTACAAACATTATCTTTCTTAATAAGTACCGTGCATTCAAGTCAAACAATCACATTTTCTGTATGATAGTTTATTGATGTATGATCTCAGAATATACAACCTCACATTCATGCGGGTTTTGGTCCGGGTTTTGGTAGGCACTTTGGCGGCCATCTTTGACTTAACCGATCTCCAATCATCTGCCTTAAAATACATGTACATCGGACATGTGAATTGCCTGAAGGTGGGCTGAGTGAAGTCAGATCCCTCTGGAAATTTGGAACCGACCATAAATGTATACTGGGCCAAGAGCCCAGAGTGTATCCACATTCAGTTAAATCTTTACCTTCAGCGAACGTGCCATACTGATCTTGTACAAAGGAGGTGTCCAATTACGGTTGGTGGCATCACAGTTAGGTTTCACCACCTGTAGCATCATTCCACCTATGCTGTTTACTTCATTTTGATTCATGCAAGGTTGTCATTATGTTGCTATTTGTAATTTGTCATTATTTTATCCTCATGGATAATGTCCAGGGAGTCATCTAATCCATGGCAGGATTCAAAACTTACATGTACGTCTAACCCCTGTATCACAAATGCATACGCACTGACCCGCACCAAGCCAACAAGGTGTGCAAGAGCCTGGGATAATTGTGTAGATGACACTCCTAAGCCACCTCAGCAAGAGAAGAAAAATTGAATCCACATGCAAGGTCACTGATGTAATACCTTATAAACGCGTAAGGTGAGGACCTGTTCGCATCTGTTTGAATGTCAATGATTGCACATTACTGATCAGCGCCCATGATGCAGAAACACCTCTAGAATCATGGGACCGTACCGGACTGGCCGTATCACCACCTGCCACAATGGCCTTAACCATGTTAACAATTCATTGTAAAAAGATGTCTAAAAAGCACATGTCATGAAACATCACATGATTTCTAACTCCTAGCCCTGCCTATCAATGAAGAGGGTCTAAATGACAATGACTCATTGATACTGACGCGAGACTCAAAAGAGGAGCACAGGCTGAAACCTACACAAAAATGACAAAAAGTACACACTCATAACCCTGGAATCAAGTTAGAAGAAGACACTGCGAGAGCCATCTGTGAATGAGTTCCTGATTCTACATTGGTTGTTATCGTGAGATAAGAGGTGTAATACAGACCGGTCGGCTGATCATGCTGGCAGTGGCCATGAGTGACCATGACTACCGCTATTCCACACGGGCAACAATGGCAACAAGGATGCATTAAAATGAAATCAGGTTCAATGAGACCTGAGTTACAGATGTTGAACTAAAAGACCACCATTATTATTGATTCGGAAGATGAAACATACACACAAAAAGGGAAACATGCCAGAAATCTAGATCAAATTCCAATCTATCGCGGCCCTAGCTGCACTCTACATCGGAAAACGGAACTTGGGTTGTTACGTTCCATCATGGGTCCGAGCTGGGACCTATCCTATTCACCATTCACACTTAACTAGGGACATTGCAAAGCATCACGACGTGAGTTATCATCTCTACGCAGACGATACTCCACTCTAAGTTGCCTTCATGCCATGGCGTTTCAGACCTTGCTGCATGCCAGAAGATCTATGACTGTTTGACTGAGATGCAGATGCGGATGGACAGTGATTTCCTGAAACTGAACCATAATAAAACATACATTCAACTTTCCTAGAATACATTTAAGACATGTTGATTGAAGAACACTAGATAACTGTCAGTCTTCCGTCCCTTGCATGTGATCCCTTGTAGCTGTGTTTCATGTGCCGAATCAATCATAGTTGAAGTCTTTTGGTTCAACATATGTCACTGAGGTCTCATTGAACCTGATCTCATCTTAATGCATCCAATTCTAGACCATTTGCTTGAAGAGAGCTAGGCTTGTCCAAAAGATCGTTAATATTGGTCACTCATGGCTACTGTCAGCATGATCAGTCTACCAGTTCGTCTTACACCTCTCATCTTGAAGGATCGTTCCAATGGTCTGATAGGTCACAATAACCGGCCACGTAAAAGCATGAGCTTGTTCCCAGATGGCTCCGCAGTAATTTCTTATAACTTTATTCCAGGGATAGGAGTGTGTTCTTTTTGTCACATTTGTGTAGGTTTCAGCCTTGAATTTTCCCTGACGGTGATGCCATTCTGGATGTACTCCCCTTTGGGGTCTCTCGACAGTGAATTGTTAGTGTCTTGGACGATGAAGATCACTAAAGATGCTTTGTTCTGCCTACAGAAATAGCATTACACCAATGAGCCATTGTTCTTATAGACCCTCTCAATTGATAGGCAGAGCTAGGAGTTAGAAATCATGTGATGTTTCATGTGATTTTCGGACATCCTTAATCCTTATACAATGCATTGCTAAGACCATTCGTGTGACTGGTGGTGAAGTCATTGACCAACTGGATACGTTCCCATGATACTAGAGGCGTTTCTGCATCTTGGTCGCTGATCATGCAATCGTTGACATCCAAACAGCTGCCAACTGGTTCTCACCAGTCCTCACGCGTCTATCAGCTATTGGACACCTCATTTGTACAAGACAAGTATATGGCACTCTCGCTGAAGGTAAAGCTTGAGCTGAAGGTGGATACACTCTCGGTTATTGGCCCAGTAGGCTACATATTTACGGTCGGTTCCAAATTTCCAGATGGATCTGACTTCACTCAGTCCACCTTCAGCATTTTCAGGCAATTCACATGTCTGATGTATTTCAAGGCATGGCAAAAGTCTGCCATGATCTGCTAAAGTAGATGATTGGAGATCGGTTAAATCAAAGATGGCCACCAAGGTGGCTACCAAATCCCGAATTGGGGGTTTTATAAGTCTGACATCATGTTTCAATGCTATATTTATCAATAACTATCATACAAAAAATGTGATAATTGGACTTGAATGCACGGTACTTATTTAGAAAGATAATTTATGTATATTTACAATTTTTCATTAAAATCCAAGATGGCTGCCAAGATGGCAGGCATACAATTAACTAAAATTATACTTTTTAATCAGCCCTAGTTGCGAAATTATCAAAAAGCATGTTAATTTGTTTTGTATTTTCTGTTTATTTCATTTATAATCCCAAAAGATGAATAAAAATATGTTTTTTTCACCAAATTCCAAGATGGCTGCCAAATTATGCATTCAAATTAATTGAATCATTAGAAATATAATCTAACTAATCCCTCGTAACCATTTCACCCATATAAATAAGTGTTAATTTGTCCTTGTATACCCTACTTCAAGCATAAGCAATTTACACGTATTTCAAAGAAATCCAACATGGTGGCCAAGAGTGGCACAAAATGGCGGCCAAGACCCCCTGTTTGAATTTATATGATTGGATTATGAACCAGAACATACTGATCAACTATTCCATGATGCATTTCATGAACAATCATTTCTATTAGTCTTTTTATTAGATATATTCCAAGACATATATTAGAAAATCGTCTTTTTGGGTCAAAATTCAAGATGGCCACCACGATCATCGCTAAATTACGTATTCAAATTGGTTTAATAATTGTAATATTACTTAAAAATAATCCCTCGTTGCCAATTATCCCTAAATACATGTTCATTTGTTTTGTTATGGCCCGTTATTCAACATTTAAGTTAGTTCTACTTTTTTCCATTGAACTCCAACATGGTGTCAAAGATGGCCGCCAAACACACCCATGGGACACGATTTGGTCTTGTTAACATCAAAATTCTTTAACTAGACACATTCAGGTTTACAAAAATGTTAGTTTAAAAAATATATCTTTTGGGTGCATGGGAACCCCCCATTCCGACTAGACTACTACAGGGTATTAGAAAAAGCAGCACAGATTACAGGTATCAATGACCCCGTTTACAGTGAAAAAAGGGCCGGGCCGAACCGCGACTCGGCCGCGGCTCGGCCCGGCCCTTTTTTCACTGTAAACGGTCAAAAGGCCAAATGCGGTACCAAAAGTGCAGAATGATAAAAAATCAAGCCATACTTGAACCAGTAGCATGAATAAAATGTGGTAGCATTCTTTATCCAATTTTCTTGAAAACTTGCATATCAGTAGATATGTATGATTTACACTTTCCCTCCAATAAAATGTTGAATATAATCGATGCTTTGTAGAGATATGTAAAGATTTAATCGAAATGTAAGTGATTTTGGAATGACAAACTTGGATTCAAGTACTGACCGTGCACAGAATACAATAGCGCGCACTTTTACTTAACAAAAGGGGGTCCGCTCCCCCGTGGACATGCTTTCATTATTGTTTGACTAATCGATATTGACATGTAGTGCAGTCATCCCTTTGATAAAACCATACCGCAACAAATAAAGCTGCGACGGGGGCACGCCTCAACGACAGCGTTAACCTGTACCAAACGATACACTATTTAGGCGCACTTTCCTTCCTACATAAGAGTTCATTATAACATAATGGAACCCTAAGAATTAATTGTTCAAACCCAGCGAAATCATCGCCATGTAGTATGCCTGTCTTATTTGTTTAACTAATACCTCTTCTTTTCTTGTCATTACTTCCCTGTCCAGTGGCCATATTCATAAAAGCCCGATAGCCTATCTGTCAGCTAGGCCTTATATCCTTGGCAAAATGCCAGTTTGAACGATAACTAGCGGCAAACTCAAGAAACTCGCTTGGGTGATCACCTTTGTTTTCACAGGCCAGTGCACAACACACACGTGCATGGGTATGTCTTTAGTAATGTGTGTATATTTTGTACGCTGTCTATGCCCTTACCATATCGACCAATCAACGAGCGTCAAAGCCTTGTAATACTATAGTCATTTAATATCTTCGTAGCGGGTTGCTAAATCGTAATTCATGAAGCACTTCTAACCATACCGATAACAAGCTAACAACTCGGATGATCTAATGTATTCACCGTGGCTGTCATGGTAACAGTTACATCTGTCGCTAATGTGTCTGACATCGCAACATTGCATAAATTCGCAGTTCATTCAAACTTGTAAAAGAAAGAATGCCCCACTTTCTTCCTGTTAGGGACCATCTACAAAGTGCACGTACGCACGAGGGGGGGGGGGGGGGGGGGGGAGTTAACGCTGGTGCGTACGCTCTATTCAACCACATGCAAACAAGTACAAATAGTGCGTACAGGGGGAGGGGATTAATTTCGAGCAACAAATGTTGCCTACGTACTTTGTAGATGGCCCCTCATGATGGTTTTATTGAGTTTGTTGTGTGCTATTTTAAAATACAAGATGATCAAAATATGGTTGGCATGAGCTTGAATCGGGCGATCGACCCAATGGGGAGTCAAGGGGCAGCCAATGGTATGTCAGTATTACATAATTGCCTTAGTAGGGGTGAATTGGGGGGGGGGGGGGGGGGGTTCGGGTGCGGGAATCATACGGAAGCACATTTTGTCATTACGATCCCCAATATAACAAAACAAATACTATCTCCCTCCTCCTAAGTACCGTACCCCCCACCCCCCCCCCCCCCCCCTTTACCACATTATGACAAGCTCCGCCTCGCCTTTACTTATATCATGATATGGGATACGATTTGTGATCTCCATAATAGTTTTACGCGAAAACCTATATCGCCCCCTTAATTCGCCTTTTATAGGCTCTATATATCAGTTCTAGTGGGTTTCTCCTATCCGGAAAAACGCGTTCCCCACGCATGGCACGCTTTAATTCACCTAACTCGAATAGCCATGTTCATGATCGCGCTTCACGCAGTGACAAAAACCGGGCAGATTGATAGATAGATAGATAGATAGATAGATAGATAGATAGATAGATCGGTTTTTTATTGAACACATACAATAAACAAGACTGTAGTCCGAGGACTGTGCCTTGCGTACAACACAAATATGGACATTCATGAATAAATATATTACAACACAATAAAAATATTAATTAACATCAAAATACAACAAAATAATATTTATTTATACATGCATTTGGCAAGATAAGCACTAACATGGTAGCCTGAAAATTTGATTATTATAATATATGCATATCCTCACTTGATTG